>LGSN01000784.1:0-18411 GCA_001314375.1 Phytophthora podocarpi | reverse complement strand
AACGCGCTGCCCGCCACGCCAACGATCGCACAGAAGAGCTTCACCATCTTTCCTCAGGCCAGCAGATTCTGGAATGAGGAGGAAAGGAGGGAGAATTTCTGGCGTACTTAAGCGGACATGAAGGTGTGTGACATAGATTTTCAACCAATGATGAGACAGACGCCACGTCGAACTAATCCTTGAGGTAAAAATCTGCCGGCGTAACGTTCTATTGCTTTTGTCAATATAGTTTGAACGTTGTCGGTCGAAACGCCCTTAAGATCCAAAAGACGTGGCTCTCGCTATAAGGTGGGCGTCGTCAAATCAACGTCTGTTAGATCTCACCGGTTGAGCGGTTCTAAAACTACCCTAATATCGAAAAGACGTGGCTCTCGCTCTAAGTTGGTCGAGAGGTTGCGTCGTTGAAATCGCTGCTGTCCCGAAATAAGGTTTCAGGAATGTTTTTGGTGGTAAAATACGGTAAGGAAAAAAAGTGACCGCGTAATGTTCTACGTCATACTACTTGCCTCAACATGGGGCGAGGTCCGTCGCTGACGAGCGCCGAGCGCGAGCGCATCAAGAGCATGCGGAATGCCGGCGACAGCCTGCGAACCATCACGAAGACGCTAAACCGCTCCTATGACACGGTGCATCGCGTATTGGAAGGTCCTCCACTGTCGAAGAGAGTAGGTGCTCCGAGACGTCTTTCCGACCAGCAGGTTCAGGAACTCGTTCAAGTGGCGACGGCGGAGAAACTCTCGGCGAAGCAACTTAAGAGCAAGCTCGGCTACGAATGCTCGACGAGGACAATCCAGCGGGCACTTATCAAGCATGCGGGACACAAACGGCGACGCGATGACGACGGCAGCTGGAGCTCAGGGATCGAAAATGGGGATGGCCGCCATCATTGCGACGGAGAAGAAGCTAACGCCGAAGAGCAAGCGCTGTCTTCTCAGTGCACTACAGTAAACAGCAGTGCTCTGGTGATTGATGTACACAACTCGACCCCAGTAGTCGACCATGCTTCAAATGAATCGTGTTCGAGTTCCACGAGTCGACTGAACGTGGCAAATGCTTCGTTTACGAGCAGTGGCTCAACGCATACATCGTCGATGCAGCACGCAGAAGGTGGACGAAGCCCTCCGCAAGTAGCTGATACTGGAGTAGCGTTTGGTGTGGATACACCGTTTGCCAGAACCATCGCAGCTATATCGCCTACTTCAACAGCTACGGATGGTTCAAGTTACCCCCGTCGTGTCGAGCTTGCAGTTGTCATCCAGGCACAGAATGAGCTCCTGGATGGGGTAATCGCGCAGCTAGATCGGCAAACTTCCACCATGGAAGTACTCATTCGGCATCTAATTAACCAAGAAACACAGCGTGAACCACGACGTACAGAAGAGAATACTAGTACTACCTTGCTTACTAAAGAACAGTAACATACATGCAAGAAGTTTGCTACATGCAAGTGGCATGCAATACTCAAGTCGTGCCTTACTATCAAAGTTGTCATCGTGACTAAACATCGTGTTCATTCCACGCCAATAGTTGCCTTCTGTTTCATTCTGTCGCTGATACTTTTCCCCGGCAGTAGGCATCCATGCATGATAAAAAACAAAGCATGCTTTCCGCCTTCTCTGGTCGAATGTCTACATGCCTTCCTCCTCGTCTTCCTCTAGAAAGCCGCGGGAAGGCATATAGCCACGAGGACTCTTGGCAGCAGCGCGCTCCGCTGGGTGCAGCATCCGTGACTTCTCATCTTCCAAATCGTAGTCATCATCCATAGACTGGTCCTCAAGCGGCATGTACTCGGCTAGAATGCTGCGCACCTGGTCACGCATGTGGCGCTGGGTACGGCGCCAGTAGACAAAGCCACCTGCAGCCACAATACCCACAAACGCCAGCAATACGACCACCAGCGACGTGAAGGAGTAGCCGCCGTTGCCCGTGATGGCGGCAGCATTTGCGAGACTGCCCACCTTCACACAGTCCAAGAGACCCACCGACGACTGACTAGCGCACGAGCACACCTCAGGAGGGTCATGAACACCGTAGCCAGCGCAGACCATGCCCAAAATACTGGTTGGGTCCACACGGCCGCGAGCGTGCACTCCGTCCACGTAAAGCGCCGGTAGTCGCAGAAGCTGGAGCGCCGTCTGCTCCTTAAGTTCCTCCTCAAGCAAAGGGTTCACCTCGTCCACGTTGACACCGTAGGGCTGCATGCACTCCTCCACCGCTTTGATGTCAATGCTCAGCTCCTTCATAACTTTCTCAGCGCAAGATCGCTCACGGAAGATGTTCTCGTCCTGTCCGCAAGCCTCGCCAGAAGCCTTCACATACTTCCACCACTTAAGACCGACACCCGGGTCCGTCTTGCTCTCCAGTTTCCAAATGCACTTGCGACGCAAGTTCTCCATCACCACGTCGGCTCCAGACGCGCCGGCGGAGCGGTCATGGAAAGGCGATGGGTCCAGCAGACAGTAGCGGCCATTGTTCAGGCACATGTTGCCACAAGCCGACGTGCTTGGATCTCCATCGTCGTGGCAGCCCACCTTAGTGCCGTTGTATGACACGAATTGCGGTGTGAAGAAGGCGCGGTCGCCCAGCGCCGTGACCATCTCCTCCAGATTAGCCAGTGTCGACAGGGACTGATCATCCCAAGCGCTCTGCCACAGCGTCCACTCGACGCGACCGTCAGGCGATGGAATTCCCCAGTCAAACTTGACCATCACGTTGCTAACACCCTTGCTCTGCGCGATCTCGCGCTTAATCGCGTCACCGTCGCTCTTGCGGATCAGCATACTGGGGATGGAGATGTCTCCTCCCGACTCGTCGTCCGCCATGAACGGTAACACTGTCTCGCAAAAGTCGTCGCCCGTCTCGCGCAGACACTCCACGTCTGTACACAGACACTTGCTGTCTGCGATGAGCACGGCACGTGCACCGGCGTGCTGGGCGCGACGCACCTTCTCCACGAAGTGGCAGTCTCCGCGATCCAGCATGAGCGCGAAGGGCGGCTCCCAGTCACCGTTCTTGATCTCCTCGCAGCCAGACTCCTTCGTGTACACCAGCTGCGTCTGCAGTGAGCCCATTGAGTACGCCGGGTAGCCGAACAGCGCGTCCTTGTGCGCGTATCCGTCCTTCTTCATGAGCTTTTCGGGCAGAACCACCTGCAGCTTCGTGTGGTCGCTCTAAGCACGAAAGAAACAGCAAGAACGTTTAGATACAGAGGAGAACACGAGAGATCCAATGCGCATAAGGCTGGACGCACTTCTGTGGACGGCCACTCGTCCACGTCCATAGCGCGCGCGTACACAGCGGAAGGTGTGGTGAGCGCCATCAGCGCCGTGGTGAGCAGCAAGGTCGAGCTCGACACGTGCATCTTGTTCCTCTTCTCCTGTTCCGCCCCTCAAGTCTAAAGTCGAGTGATGTGGACAGCACGCGCTTTCGAGGGAAAAGCTTCTTCAGGTTGAAAGCTGTCGCCCAGCCTATCATGAATGGATTTTTGACTGGAAAAAGGAGGGATGACCTCCCTATCGCTAGCCCTAGCTCCCTGGAAAATCCTATCTGATCCGACCAATCATCGACCGCAAAGACTACTTCGACCATCACTCTGCTTTCTGTTGAAGTACGGTGGATGCTTTGCTGCAGTCTCCGACTTCTGCGCAGGTGCGCAAACCAATTCGAAACCTCGCGGCCAACCTGGCGCACGATGGCGTCACCTGCAAGCTGAGGGTTTCGCAGTTTTTGCGGCTTTCAAGCGGCGTAAAAGAAAGGATACCGTACTGTAGCTGGAGCGCACTAACACGCCATTATCGTAGGGAGTAGCCAAAAAAACGGGGAAGGGGGGGGGGTAACGAGACGATGATGCAGGAGCAGGTTCAACACGCTTTCGAGTTTCACGATAATGATGCGACTTCAACGCTATAGAGGCCTCAAAAGCTTTGTCTGAGCTGCGGAAGAGATATGGGTCCAGCGGAGGTTCCGAAGAGAGATCCATGCTCTTAATTCCCTGGTCGACCGACCCCATTGTCGAATTGAGTATATGCTTAGAGGATGTGATTTCATTGGCACGCCTCCTGTGTAAAAGGTAAAGCTAGCGCGAGCATTACGCATTACTGTTGAAGTGCGAGGAGATACAGCTTGGTCTGATGCTTCATCTGATTGAACAGTGTCACGTGGCCCGTGTTCGTCAATTGCTCACCAGCCTTGGCCTCCACTAGCTGTTTTTCCATCTCCTCAAGCTGCGTCTTGGTGCTCTCCGCCATGAGATCACTCAAAACCAACTGGAAAAAGCGCGCTTCAACGAGCAGCTGCACAGAACGGGGCAGCACAACAGAAACGATCATCAGAATAGCAGCGCAACGTACTCGTACATCCGGTATAACACTTACATGGCTGCGCTTCCACTCATCCAAAGTCGAAGTATTCGTGTTAGAGGAAGCGGCCCTCTCCAGGCTGCATACGGAGTTTTGGAGAAAGGCAGCTAATGCCGCCGTCAACGGATCGGTGACGCTGCGGATATAATCCCAGCATTGCGGGTATTCCCCCACACTCATCTCGACCTCACTGCGTAGCGTGATCAACTGTAGAAGCACATTGAACACATATTGACGAGGGTCAGAAGGCATGGAGCCTGAACTCGCCGAAGTGGATGCTGGTGCCGGGAACGCCACGCTACCAGAACGACTTGTGCGAGAGTTGTGTCTGCTGCTACTGCTGCTGCTACTGTTGTGAGGCAGGAACGGTTCTTCTGCCGCTCCTGCGCGAAGAATGCGCTGAAGTGGCTCTGCGTGAGTGGATGAGTAGATGTCCATGCACTTGATCTCCACGTTCTGCACTAAGTTAGAGAGAGCTCGAGTGCCAGAAGTAGCCGCACGACCATGCTCCAGCATGCTGTTGTAAGCATCTTCGTCAATATCGCCATACTTTAGTTGTGTCATCCATCCGTCAACGATGCGGAGGCACTTCTCGCGCAACTCGACACAGTTCGCGACAATTGCGAGCAAAATACACACGCACGCACCACTTCGGTTTTCTTTCACCGCGCCAGCAGCGCAAGCTTCCACGGGAATAGGTGGAGTGACCTCGGCAACAAATGCAGCCACCACCTTGTCAAGAAATATTGACAACATACCGCGCAAGTGCTTCTCCAGAGCCTGAACAAGCTGTGTTCGAAAGTGAAAATCAACGTCTTCTGCAGACGTTGTAGTTCCTCCGCTTTTGAAAGTACCAGTATGGTCTGCAATGTCCAGCACATCCAGCAGTACCTGCCCAACGTCCTTCCAAATGTCTTTCCAGCGCTGTAGAACGTCAGTCGCGCAGATTGTGAAGACCAACGGCCGATGCAGTAGAATCTTGGACTCGGAGGATATCGTAGAAGCATTTCTGATGATATCAAATGCTTGTCGAGCTTCTATGAGCACACGCTGAACCTTCGTTCGCGGATCGGTCGACATCACCAGGGGGGTGAGCGCGGATGCGTTGGGCGTTCCCAGGGCGATCTCGCTTGAAAACGAGGGAAGCACCGTCACGACCGGTTCGAAATACTCGGCAAGAAGCTCAGATCGGGTTGACTGACACACTTGGTCTAGATATCTCAACGTAATCGTCGTTCGGAATTTATCGCAGAAGGACTCGTTGAGCTGCTCAATGTTAGCGTTGAGCGTTGCAGCGTTGGGGCATTTCTGGAGGCATCGAAGTTGACGAAAGGCTTCCGTCAATAACTTGAGTCGTAATGCAGAGGGTGGTGATCCATGGTGCTCCAGCAATCCAATACACTTTGACAAAATATTCCACGCTTGATGCTGCACGCGCTCGGCGTCGACGGACGTGATAGCGTTATTAGTCGCCGCGGCGCTACCAGCTGGAGTCTTGAATAGCTCGCAAATGAATCCCCACAGCCCGCTGCGAAAGCGACTTGCAATAGCGACGCATTCTTTCATGACCTTCTCGCTGGTAATCTGGCTGGCATCTTGGCCTTCGATTTCCGCCAGCTTGCGTTCCAAGTACTCGAATTGCTTGGTGAGGCAGGTTAGAATGGGCTTCTCCACAAGCCCCAGTGCTGACAGCACGTCAATCGCGCGCTTCTAGAGGAGTAAATACATGCACACACTCTTTAGAGCTCGTGGAGTGAAATTATACAATGCACCAACAGAACGTACTTGGTCTGCCACCGATGCCGACATATCCTCCAGCCGTCGGAGTAGCTCTACATTAGCAGTGGCCGCAATCACGTGACCGGCAGTCACGATGCGCTTGAGTGGCGCTGCAAGATTGGCGATCTTACCGCTCTGGTGCTTCAACCTCGCGTAGTCTACCGCCAGCGTGTCGTAGTCCTTGATTCGCAGACTGGCCTTCATTTTGCTTGTCAGCTCCAGAATGGGTCGCAGGCGGGCCAGCACCGCCAGCGTGTGGCGAATGCGCCGCTGTTCCCTCGCGCGCAACAGCATCACAGCCAGCGAGGCGTCCGCCACACGGCTCAAGTTCTGCATGTCCTCTACCAGCCCCTCGGTCTCTTGTTGGTGCGCGCTCACGTCCGCAGCCAACGCGCGAACGGCCTCGTGACAGCTCAAGTACTGGTCGAAATGCGCGCTCACTAGGGCTTTGAGCTGCACTGTCTTGTCGGACGTGGTCTTGCGCAGCTCCGTCAGCGCCGTCTGTAGCTCCGGGAAGTTCGTGTTCTGGTAGTAATGGAGGAAAAGTCGACAAAAGGATCACATGAGAATACCGCACGGCGACGTTGAAGAGTACGGAGCGCCTACCGCGTGTGTGGCGGCCAGATACCGCGCCGCATTAAATAGCGGAGATGACAGATCGATCGCGGCCTGATTAGTTGTTGCCATCGCAGGCGAGGCAGCCGCCCGCGTTTTGGCCGGAGGACTCACGCTGGGCGCCATTTTCGCTCGTGAAAAGATGCATGTGACGCTTCAAGGCGAACTGTACCCTCAAAATGGCACATGGATAAACGTGTTAATTAACAAGGGCTATGTACAGCGTGTTAATTAACGGGAGATGGGCAACTTGAAGTCCATGTGCTCTTCTGCGCGTTGACGAGCATTTTTGATAGCTTGAAGAGCATTATACTCTTCCTTTGCGTGTTGAAGAGCAGTTTTGGGGTCTTGAAGAGCGCACTCTGTTCTGGTACATGCTACGTGGTTCACACCATTCCACTCTTGTCGACAATGTCGAGACGAAGAGCCCTATCCCCTCACCCATCCCCCTTATATCGCTTTGAGGAGGGACCCACTCAGTCCAGCGACTGGGCTACACCATCGACACACACTCCGATTATAGGTGGGGCTGCCAGCAGCTTGCAGCTTGCAGCTTGCAGCATTGAGACTCGATAAAAATAATCGGCGCTGCCTCGACAGGCATGCATGCGATGGCGAGCTCGCCTAGCGCTGCGGCATCGCGCGCCGTCCACCGCAGCCACCTCGCCCTGTCCGTACGCCCTCATCGCGAGCACGGCAGGCACGTACCGCGGCCTGCCGCCACGTTTTCGTCGACATCGTACCGGTTCTGCCTCGCTTTGGATGGATTCACTTCATGGCTCAGGCAGACGCGGCTGCTCCTCGCGTTTCCTCACTCTGTCGTGACGAGTCGTGTTGCCGGGGCATCCCCAGTGGGGACCCCACGTGTTCAATCGCGGCCATTCAATCGAGCGGCGGCGTGGCCTGATCCCATCGTAATAATAGCGCGCAGTTCTGCATAATGAGCGGGGCTTGCAGGCTGCAGCAGCAGCAAGTCGCGTGTCTACTTCGTCGCGACGGTTGCATCTCCGCACAGGTTGCAGTTAATGCCGCCGCGAAAAAGAGAAACAGTAAACCCTTGCCTCGCCCTCTGGTGGTGAGCCGAACGCTCGCGAAGCAGAAGGCAATGACGTGCTGTTGCTGCTGCTGTCACCGCAATGGTCTGGACGGCTCCTCGGTATTTCGACCACTGCTGGCGTGACGGAGCTGCCCCTCGCTCCAAGGAGTCCAAGCTCTCCTCCCTCCTGCGGGAAGCACTAATACATGTACACTTGAGCTCAGGGCTGGATACGCTGCGAACGACTCGGCATAGTCAACTCCAGTCAAAACGACACGCCACAAATTGTCACAAAGCGTTTCACATGACGTCGTTGTAGCCAGGGAGATAACTAGCCGATTGTATTGATTGCACCCTGCTATACTGACGTGTAGTATTACGAACTTACTGTTGGCAATGCGCCCCCTCGCTTGGTGAGACACTTTCACCGCTGTGCCCAGAAAGCGGCGGAGAGCCGTGCGAGGTTTCCAGGCGCGAGGAAGATGAAGGTTGCCATTTGCAGTCTTGCGGGGACGAGTTAAACAACGGGCAGATAGGGGGCGGCCTCAGTGAACGGAAGTGTTCGGCGTCGGCAGTAATACTGTAGTTATAGCGCAGTTAAGACAACAGGTGCAGGTCGGATTTGCTCCAGTCGAGTCGAGCCTCCAGCGCGCAGCACAACACACACACGAGCCTTTATGACTCGACGCATGGACCACTTCTTGGTCTCCCGCAAACCACAGGCGGTGGTGGTCGCCGCCCCTTCCTCTTCCGTATCAGCTCCTGCCGCGTTGTCCTCCTCCTCGTTATCTTCGTCTGCCTCCAACAGCAGCCCGCGCTTTGTGTTTGAGTCGAGGCGCGAGGACCCCACGCCGGTGGATGACGACGACGACATGGACAGCTGCAAGTTCGAGCTCAAGCTCGGCAGCGAGATGCACACCCCAGTGACCAAGTCGGCGTCGGACGTGCGCGCGAGCCCTGTGGACGGAAATGAGAAGCAGGATCACAACTCGATGACAAGCAACAGGTTCCCGACGACTGGCGCTATCGAAGCGAAGATTAAAACACTGGCATCTTATTTAAAGTCGGTCTCGGCCGGCATTCGCCGTCGCAGCATGGCCTTCGACCGCGCGCAGGCGTACTACCGGAGGTCGGTACCGACCCCGGCGGCCATTCGCACCAAGCTGAATGTCATTGTAACCAGGCATAGCAGTGGAGAACACCAGACAACGCTCTCTTGGGACGACATCGATGAGGAGGCGGCCTTGAGCTTTGGTGATTTGAACGAGGTGATGGCCGCGACCCCAACGTCGAGGAAACGTGGCCACCCAAGCGAGATCTTCTGTGAAGTTGAAATCCGTCAAATCTGCACTCGCTGCGAGGTGCCGGACCAGTACATTGAACAGGTTGTACAGATCGTCAAGTCGTCGTTCGGCACACCGGGACTAGATGTGATTGCCCTGGAGGAGTTCATGCCAGGCAACGTCGTCGTGTTTGTGGGCATGCTGATCTTCGAGAGCATCGACTGTGGCGAGGAGTTCGTGGACCTTAGCGTTCTGCCGAGCTTCCTGAGGCATATTCAGGAGCGCTACGACGGTAACATGCCGTTCCACAACGCCACTCATGCTGCGGACGTGATGCACACGCTCTTCATGATGCTGTGGAACACAAGTCTGGGTGAGAAGATCTCTCAGCACAACCAGATCGGGGCCCTTCTGGCGGCGGTGATGCACGACGTGGAGCACGTTGGCTTGACCAACGACTTTCTGATCAAGACCAGCCACCCCATCGCGCAGAAGTACCCTACCAAGGCTCCGATGGAGTCCAAGCACATGGACCTGGCCTTGCAGGCGGTTGCCGACCCAAAGTTCGACATCCTATCCAAGATGTCGCCAGCCTGCCAAGAACAGGTGCTTGAAGTCGTCCGTGAGACCATTTCGGCCACAGCTCTTATTTATCAACCCGAGCTGCTCGCTGAAATTAACAACACGACGATCGAGGAGTGGAAGATGCTCGAAAAGGAGGACACGGTGCTGCCTCAGAGCCTGCAGGTGCGCGCACTGCGCATCGCCATGCACGTGAGCGACATCAGTCAGACGATGAAGCCGTTCGCGAACCACCAGGAGTGGGTGTTCCGCCTCAACGACGAGCACTACAAGCAGGGCGAGCTGGACGCGCGCGAACAGCGGCGTGTGAGCCCGTGGTTCTGCTTCCGCGACTCCTGGACGTACGGGAAGTTCCTGGGCAACCAGGTCTGTTTCCTCAAAAAGATGGCACTCCCGGCCGTCGTGGCGCTCAACGGCATCCCCTGGCTGGATGTGAACGAGCTTGTGAACGGCATCGAGAAGAACATTGCTGAGTGGGAAAGGCAGGAGATCGCTACCGCCCACTGAGCACTTGTATTATCGGATATGTTTGCATGTTGGAGTATGAGAGCGATCACTGTAGAACTATGCACACTTGCAGCAATAAATCGAAACGCTACACTTCAAAGCGAACTACTGTTGCTGCTGTTCGGTTGCCATGAAATGAGACTTTTGCAACAAGGTCTTCAACGTCACCGTGTGAGCCCGCAAGACAGTTTTGATGGCGAGCTCGGCGAATACAACCGACGATTTCCTTGGCGTTCTTCCCGAGTCTGTGTCCAGTGCAGCTGCTTGAGACACTCGCAAAAAAGGCAACTTGCTTATCTGTTCAGAGCTCCGCCCGCAAACTGAAACGCATTTACATCTTATAGCCTTCTTAATCCGTTAAGATATGTTAATCGGTTTAAGGAGGAATGACTACTTCAGCACATGAATCTGTACTTGAAATACATGTAAGTGTCCACAATACGAATATCCTGTGAAAACTTGGAAGGTCCATCCCTTTCAGTGAATGGCAATCTCAATTCGAGCAACACCCAACCGGTATTCGTACAACATTCGTACAACATCAATCTTGTGAAGAGACATCGCAAACGAATCGCCAATCACCAACTTCGACCTCCCTGATCACAATGCTCGCGCACCGCCTGACCAAGCTCACCCGCTCCGTGGCCGCCCCGGTAAGCAACGCAGTGCCTATCAATTTGCATCGCTGTGCCTCCCCTCTTGCTCGCTGCTCTGTCGCGTCCCGGAGATAAAGACCCACGGGAGAGGTGCGCAGGGAGGCAATGCTGTGCATTTGACAATCCACCGCAATACTAACTCATCGGCTCATGACATGCAACCGTCGCTTACCAGCACCACACGCGCGCACTCTCCGTGCTGGACCACTTCACGTCGTCCCCGTCGCAGCCCGAGTCCGTGAGCGACATCTGGCGGTCCGTGGGGGCCGTGTGCTTTGATGTTGACAGCACGGTATGCTTGGACGAGGGTATTGACGTACTCGCCGAGCACTGCGGCGCCGGGAAGGCTGTCAGAGAGTGGACTACCAAGTAAGTTTCTGCGGAGGGAAGACTTTGAAGTGATCGAGTGCTCACTCGTGCTGTTGTGTGTGTGTGTGTGGTGGTGCAGGGCCATGAACGGAAACGTCAAGTTCGAGGACGCGCTCGCGGCTCGGTTGGAGATCATTAAGCCGTCGCGACAGGACATCCAGGACTGCTTGAAGCAGCACCCGCCCAAGTTCACGCCGGGTATGTAGTGATAATAGCAATTCGTGTGATTGGAACATACAGGCTCACGATTTGCTGGTGTGACAGGCATCAAAAAGCTCATGAAGGCGCTGCAGGATAAGGGTATTGCCGTATTCCTCGTGTCGGGTGGCTTCCGCCTCATGATTGAGCCGGTGGCAGAGGAGGTGGGCATCCCTCTCTACAACATTTACGCCAACACCATCTTCTTCGATGACGACGGAAACTACAGCAACTTCGATGACACAGAGCTCACGTCACGTGACGGTGGCAAGGCTAAGGCCATTGAAGTGTACGCTGCCGATTAAACTTGCAAGAGAACTCTTATCTGTCGCTGACATATTGCATTGTTACTCCCAGCATCAAGCGGATTCACGGCTACGAGAAGATGGCAATGGTCGGTGATGGCGTCACGGATCTCCAGGCGCGCCCGCCTGCCGATCTGTTCGTCGGTTTCGGAGGTGTTGTCACCCGTGACGTCGTGAAGGAAGGAGCAGATCTGTTCGTCACGGATTTCGACCACCTGACTAAGTTGCTGCAGTAAGAGGCCGGAACGGCCATGACGGTTCGACAGTGAAAACGTACGACCGCTTGGAACAACAGACTCCCGTCATACGGCTTCATTGTACCAGAGCGGACGTTTGTTGATGCAGCTTCCCGGCTGGCATGTAACAAAAAGACTGAACAGGAACAAGTTGCGCGTTTGTGCACTGTAAAAAAAAAAGCAAACGCCTTGTTCGTCTAAAAGCTAGTCATGATCTATACATTAGTCTTCCATCTCGAGGTCGCCCTCGTCGTCTCCAGCGTCCTCGGCGTTCTTGAGATCGGCGGGCGTTTTGCGCAGTGCCTTCACCCGGCGGCTCTGCATCGAGTAAATATCCTGGTGGTCCATGTGAATACGGCCCAGCTTGTCGCCCGTGAGCTCGTCGCGAGAAATGTTCTTAATCTTCTTGGGCGCCAGACCCTTGGGCTTCTTGGTGGCAACCTTCATCAAGTCGGCGGACGCGAACTTGGTGCGACGGAACTGCAGGTCAAAGCGAGGACCCATCTCGTCCAGCTCCACGCGCGGGTGCGACTCGTCGCCCTTCTTGAAGTCGATCGAGTACGAGCGGAAGGACACCGTCTCCTTCCAAGCCGTGCACACGATAACGTGGTCCAACCCTTTCATGTTCACACTCTGGACGATCGTGCCGCGGAACGTGTCCAGCAAGATATTCTTGAGCTTCATGAAGGCCTCGACGCTCTCCCACTGGTCGCCCGTGAACACGAAGCTGGGCTTGGAGCCGGGAGCCTTCTTACTCTTGCATTTAAAGGCGCTGATGGGCTTGAAATTGGAGAAGCCAAACTCCAGGACATCCAGGATGTGGCCGTCGAAGGTGCGGCCGAACACCAGATTGTTCGGGCGCTTCTTGGTGCTGCTTCCGATGAGGAACAAGCTCGCGTCGTTCTTCTGCGTGAGGAACTCCACCTTGTTCTCGTCGTCGAAGACGTGGATGTCGTTCTTCTTGCCCATAAACTTGGCGAACGGCGCCTTGATCATGCGCAGGTCACGCAGCAGTTCGTTCACCTCCTCGCTCGTCTTGTTGCCGCGCAGCACCAGCAAGTTCTTGGTGTTCTCCACAAGCTTGGGCTCTTTGGCCTTGATGGCGCGTTGCACATGGGCCTTGAGGCGCTTGGGCTTGGCCACGCTCATGACCTTGCGGCTCTGCTTGGCCGTCTGCTTGGACACCTTCTTGTTGGCGCGCAGGGCCTGCTTGCCCGCCGTGTTCTTGATGATCTTGCCACCGCCTGCCATTGCTCTACCTGCCTGCCCTGCACCTGACGTCGACTGGTTATGCTGTGAGTCGGCCAAAGACTGTTGCCGTTCCAGGATTTGATTGGCCGCGTTTGATTGGTGGTGGGCGCTGCAAACAGTTACTAACGACACTCAAGTTTCAGTTAAGTCAGCGACTTGGTTTTAAGACGTTAAAAACGTTTAAAAATGTTTTCGACACACACAAAACATCCTTTTTGTTTTTCGAGTTGCTGGCGTGGCTGCTTTGCTTAGAGGAATGGAGAGAACTAGGAAGCGTGCTAATTTTCTCCTTGAAGTCAGATGTGCTAGCTATGGTTGTTTCTCTATAATAATCTTGTCTCCGTTCACTTTTTACTCGGTTTACACGAGTGTGTAAACTTTGAAACGACGTTGCTTGCTGCTGTTTCAATCTGCACATGTACGCGTGTCAAGAATGTTAGAAGCAAATGTAGGCCAGATTTCACCATTATGACTCGCGTGTTACAGTAAAATATATCGTCGTCTTGTGACCTACGCAGTGCGCCATTATGGTGATATTAGACTACAGTACTGGTATACCAAAGTCAACCAGCAAAGGGGAGGAGTAATTTAGAGGAAAAGATAGGGAAGTACATATCCTCAACTGCTTCATGGGCTGTGCATTTCACAGCCTAACTAAACGCTGACCCATAGCTACCTCCTGTAACGTTAGACAAATTGTTCGAGTGCTTACAACGGAACAGCACGAACATCTTGTATTACCTATTTTAGAACCGCATGTAGCACACAACATAACCACTTGAGCACAACATGTAGCGTGTCGAGAGCTACTGACGCGAATCGGACCAGCACACGAGGGCAAAATTTAGCAACTCACAACGCGAGGTCAAATAATCAACAGAGTTCAATTCAACCCAAGCTAACAGAAACGATTTTTGTTAGACTGACCGCCTATAATTTGTATCTTACATCATATATGTTTTCTCAAGAAACTCAGGCGGAAGGAGGAAGCGTGGCATAATAATTATTATTATTATGCTTCTTCTTTCTAGGATCTTCACCTATAATACAAGAACCTTGTCCAGCACGCGTGCAAGGAGCTCCTCCAACCAAGAGCACGACCACAGTTTTAGCGCTTCATAGAAGGCGCTCGACCAAAGAGGAGGCGTGTCACGCTTCTTTCCCATAGTGAAACCCATCCCATTTCAATAACTGTTATCTCGACCTCCCCTTCTCTCTTGTATCAGTGCAAACGAGGGACAAACCAAGAGAGAGCAAGCGAAGCAGCACCAAGCAACAGACAGACAGCACCATGGCGCAGAATTTGGGCTTCGCGCGCGGCGGCACCAGCTCCTGGGCCGATGACGACGATGTGGACTTCCAGCCGCTGCCGGCGGCCCCCAAGATCGCGCCGTAAAGTCGCCGCCGTTGATCCAATTCTCCCGTCCATTGACACGCGTCGCTCACTCACTGTGCATTTCTGTCGTGTTTCGTGCAGGACGGAGACGCCGCAGCCCATCGAGGAGGAGGAGATCCAGCACCACGAGAGGCAGCGCGATGGTACAATGAATAAAATAACGTCTGAGGGACAAGATTGCGTCGCAGACAGGGTGATTGACATTGTCTATTTGACTATTTGCAATGAATCAGAGCCGCGTCGTGGCGGCTACCACCAGGACGACCGTCGCGACGACCGCCGCGGAGGCTACGGGGACCGTCGTGGAGCATACGAGGAGCGTCGTGGAGGATACGAGGAGCGTCGCGGGTCTCGTGAGCCTCGTGAAGAGCGTCCCAAGAACCCCGTGCCGGATGTCGGTCCGTGGAAGGTGAGGCTGCTGTCTGGTTGATGGTTGGGTGGCTGGATGGTGGACTGAGTGAGAATTGTGGTGTCGTGTTGCAGCTTTTCGTAGGCAACCTGCCGTTCCGTCTGTCGGAGGACGACCTGGCGGACTTCATCGGTGCGCAGGGCATCAAGGACATCCGTTTCCCACGTGACTTCGAGAACCGCCCCAAGGGCTTCGCCTACGTGGAGTTTGAGGACAAGGAGAAGCTCGTGCAGGCTCTGGAGCTTGACGGCAGGAACCTCGATGGCCGCCAGGTCAAAATGGACGTGGCGCTGGACCGCGAACGCGAGCGCAAGCCGCGCGACAACGGCTGGTTCGACAAGCGCAATGACCGCCCGTCGAACGACCGCTCTCGGTGAGTGTTTGCAGCCTTTGATCTATTGGGTTGCGGGGGGTTCTGAACGTTGTGCTGGTTGTGGATCTCGGGATGCAGTGAGAGCAACGATGCTCGTCGGGAACGCCCGCGTCTGTCGCTGCTGCCGCGCACCACTTCGTCCGAGAAGAAGGATTCGGATGCACACAAGCCTAGCATTTTCGGTGATGCGAAGGCGCGCGATGAGAGCGCTTACCTTGAGCGTAAGAAGACTCGCGACCTCGAGCGTAAGGCGAAGGCCAAGGAGGCCAAAGCGAAGGAGAAAGAGGCCAAGGAGGCCAAGGCGAAGGAGACGAAGGAGGCCAAGGAAGCCAAGGCGAAGGAGACTAAGGAGGCCAAGGCCAAGACTGAGGCTGCGGTGTTGACTCGCAAGGGCAGTCGTGATGATAACTTCCGTGGAGGCCGTGGACGCGGCCGCGGCGACCGTCGCCCCGTGGAGGGCCGCCGTGGTCGCGGTGCCCCAGTGAAGGAGGACGCCCCGGCACGGAAGTCGGAGCCTCGCCCGAAGCGTACGGAGCCTCCTACGACCAAGATCTCGGCACCGACGCCGGCGAAAACGGCCAATACTTTTGGCCTCCTGGACGACTCCGACTCGGATTCGGATTAGAGAGTTGGGTTTGGGGAACGTTTGTCTTCCTTTTGCTGATGCAGTGGCTGCGTTCTCGCAACTCCTACATCTAGTCGGCTACAGGTAGTCAGTCATAGTCAAGCGAACTCACAATTCGCTACGTCGCATCAGTTTTATCGATCGCTGCGTATAGCTTAGTGTTACCATTTGTTATTCTGTTGGCTTCTCCTGCATCGACCTGGTCTGCTGTTGGAGCCATCTAACTCAACCGATGAACGACACTATAGTTCACAACCACGTCGTGTTTATGAGGTCTGTCTCTATGCATTGCTCGCTTTACATGCTCACTCTACATGCTTGCTTAGAGCATGAACTCCTGGTACATTTGATTGTCCGTTTCCTCGTGGAAGACGTAGGCCAACTGGTTCAGGAAAGTCTGGAAGCGCTCGTGGTCCTCTTCAGGAACTTGAAAGCCCACTAATACCCGACCGACATCGGCGCCGTGGTTACGGTAGTGAAACAGACTGATGTTCCACGAGCTCTGCAGCGCCTCCAAGAACGTGGCCAGAGCGCGTGGGCGGTCCGGGAACTCAAAGCGGTACAGTCGTTCGTCTTGTACGTCACCACGTGCTCGGCCGCCAGCCAGGTATCGCGTGTGCACCTTGGCCAGCTCGTTGTCCGACAGATCCAGCACTTGGTAGGCACCACCACGTGCGAAGCCCAATGGAGACTCTTCTTCCTGCAGCTCACGGATAGCAGCAGCTGCGTGCTCGGGACTCGGCGAGTGAAACGATAGGTGCACGCGTGCTTTCTTAGCGTCATCGTAGCGGTAGCTGAACTCGGTGATGCGAACACCCACGGCGTCTAGCCTGCGGTTGAGGCGCATGAAGGCACCTGGGTTCTCGTCAATCTCCACAGCAAGTAGCCTCTCGAGCGAGTCCGCATGCTCAGACACGAACCGCAGACGAGCGAAGTCGATGTTGGCTCCAGACGTCACAGCGACAAACTGGCAGCCCGAAAGTCCGCGCGTCCTGGCGTACTGCGTCATACCGGCAATGGACAGCACACCTGACGGCTCGAGGATCGCTCGGGTGTCATTGAACCCCGCCTTGATAGCAGCGCAGATCTCGTCCGTCGACACCGTCACCATCTCGTCCACGTAGTCCGCGCACACTCGGAACGTCTCGGATCCCACACGTTTCACCGCTGCACCGTCCGCAAACAGTCCGACATGGTCCAGCTCCACAACCTTTCCAGCTTTGAGTGACGCCGTCATGCCCGCGGCATCGGCTGCCTCGACACCAATCACCTTGACACTCGGTCGGATCTGCTTGACCCACGCCGCAATGCCCGCGAGCATGCCACCTCCTCCCGACGCGACGAAGATGGCGTCCAGCTTCTCCCCAGACCCGCTGGTCTGCTGAAGAATCTCCATCCCAATCGTTCCTTGCCCGGCAATGACGTGCGGGTCATCAAAGGGCAGGATCATCGTGAGATTCTCCTCTTGCACCAATCTCCGAGCTTCAGCTGCAGCGTCGTCGAACGTCTTGCCGTGGAGGATAATGTCCACAAAGCCTCCGCCATGGTGGCGCACGGCGTTCACCTTGATGTCGGGCGTGGCCAGCGGCATGACGACCTTGGCACGCACGCCGAGTTTGCTGGCCGACAGCGCCACGCCCTGCGCGTGGTTGCCGGCCGAGCAGCATACGCAGCCGGCCGCCTTCTCCGCGGCCGACAAGCTGGCCATCTTGTTGTAGGCGCCGCGGATCTTGAAGCTGAAGACGGGCTGCAGGTCCTCGCGCTTGAGCAGCACGCGGTTCTGCAGCGCGTGCGACAAGGCCGGCGCCTCCTGCAGCAGCGTCTGGTCCGCCACGTCGTACACGCGCGACTCGAGGATCATGCGGCGGTAGTTGGGCGGAGATTGCGTCGACAGGCGGCGCACGGCGGCGCCCAGACGCGAGAGGCTCGAGCGGCGCAGCATAGTACAGCGACTCCAGGAATGACACTCAAATTGAGTGACTCAATTGCAGCTGCTCGACGTACCAAAAAGCTGTTTGCGCATTTCGATCAAAAATGCACCGCGTCTTTTTCTTGTGGAGCAGCTACCGGTACCGGTACAGTAATCTGCGTGAGTACCGAACGCCTGATATATTAGGACCCCGGGTCATGCTGAATGGAACACAGAACATACTGTATTGAAATAGTTTAATTGAGCAAAAATTTCACGCTTGCTTTGTTAACTAGGCCAGAGTGGTGCCAACAATGCTGTATGGTCGAGGCGCTAACCTTCGACCATGCATCCTCGCACCACATCAGTGCAGTAAGTAGGTCTACTTTATGAGGATCATCTAGTCCTTCTCCTAGTCGATCTAGAGCATGCATCATTTTCCCAGAGAGCACATACCTTTTGATGCAGTGGATCCCCTGATCCATTGGCTGGATCCTCGATGTGGTGTTTGGGGGCAACTTCTC
>LGSN01000783.1:0-21616 GCA_001314375.1 Phytophthora podocarpi | reverse complement strand
TATTATGTGAAATTTGTAGGAAAAACTTCCAATTTTGTTTATTATTAAGGGTGTCCCCGGCGGGGATATCGAGAAGGATGAGCTCAAGAAATACCCGTTGGGCCACTATTACTGCGTTCAAGAGAACGCTTGGATGGACGGGAGATGCTGGGATTATTATGCCAGTGAGGTGCTGCCACGTGAGCTGAACAGACCCGCCGTCATGCTCGCGGACAACTTTGACTCCCACGTCTCCGAGGAAGAGCAGCAGATAATGGCTGAAAAAACTGGCTCTGTGGTGTATCCATTGCCGGCTAACAGCACCTCCACCTGCCAGCCGCTTGATGTGGACGTCATGGGCCCGCTCAAGTCGGCGCTGTGCAGCACATGGATACACCAAAAAGGCCCGAGCCCCAAATCAGCGAAGGAAAAGCGGCTTGGCATTATAAAACGAACTATTGTGGCCTGGAACAGTATTTCTGATAATACTGTTCGTAATAGTTTTAAGAAGGCAATTCCTCAGCAGTTCGAAGCTGTCGAGTTCATGTAAGCAATAAACTTTCCTCTTTTTTTATACTTCACTTTGTCTTTTTTCTTGAGATATTGACCTTTTTATAGGTGTCGGCTCTTACTTTTGTCCAATGAGCTGTCTGGCGTATTTTTTCGTAGACTCCGGTTTACTATGGAGGATAGTGGTCAGTGCTGGCGTATTTTTCCGTGGTTGTACCCCTGCACAGACTGCAGACTGCACCAAAGGAATGCAGATCGGCCAACTACCGCGGCCACCCCCACGCAGGATGCAATATGCACGACACTGTCGGACAGCGAAAAACTTAATCTGTGCGATCACCATAACGACGCGATGAAAAAGATGCAGGGTTTGCTGCAGCATTTTGTACTACTTGACAACAATTATACTTAGACGAACACCTACAATACTGTGGTGGTTGACACACCGATTCCTCACTAAAAAAATCTAGTTGCGGCGACGGGCGCAATTCGCACCAGTAGTCGTGGTAGAAGTACTAGGTGCCTCCGTAGTAGGAGTAGTCTCCTCTGTCGTCGAGGTAGAAGGAGCCGTGGTAGAAGTACTAGGTGCCTCCGTAGTAGGAGTAGTCTCCTCTGTTGTCGAGGTAGAAGGAGCCGTGGTAACCGTAGGGGTCTCATCAACAGAGGTAGACGCCTCGCCAGCTGTCTCCTTCTCAGATCCCGTCGAAGTAGTACCAGTGCTTGGAGCGGTCGTCGTCGTACTGGTCGACGGGGCCGTCGTGGCGGTCGGAGCCGTGGTAGTGGTAGTAGTCGAAGTGGCAGTCGACCCGGAGCCTGTGGCGACTGACGACGCGCCGTTGCCCACAGCAGAAGGCGCCGCACCGCTGCCGGAGCCGCCCTCAAGCCACACGCAGTCAGTGTACACTTGCCACGGGTCACCGTGCAGGGCGAGCCAGTAGATCGTCAGACGGTTAGCGCTGGCGCATTTCGACCCGTCGTAGGGAATCTTAGCGGGGATTGTTGGGTACTTTGTCTGACAGTCGTAGTCGAACAACACCTTGGTGTCGTCGCACCAGACCTCGCACGGTCCAGTGTGCGTGAAGCCGGTGTACTCCAGCTGCGAAGCAGGCAGCTCCGAACGGGCCGAGTCCTTGTATACTGTCCATCCGCAGTCGGGGTCCGTCTTACTGCTATAGAGCTCCTGATTCTTGGAGATGAAAGCGCCAAGCGAGTCATAGCCTTTGGAGGGGAAAACGTCCTTGAAAAAGTTCAAGGTACCGTTCACGCCGTAGCCATACTTGGAGTTGTCGTACACCCCCCATATCTCGTTGTCGACGGTGCTGCCGTAGCCATTATTCGGGTACCCGGCGGCCCACTGCGCAGCGGGGTCCACGATGTAACCGTGGCCCTGCACGGCAGACATGGACGCCAGGACGGCGGCTCCTGTCGCGATGAGAGCAAGGACCTGCATGCTGCTAATCTGATGTCCTGTGGGTTGCTGTGGATACCGACGCAAATTCGAGAGTGAGGAAGTCAATACATGGTACATGTGTTGACAGCAACTCACGCCAAGGGCGATGTCCTCATCCAGCCAGCTGGAAAGGTGGAGACGAAGATGTAAAGGGCCAGGATGCCTACAAAAGTCGGGCCCATGCAAAGCACTTGAGAGCGATCAGGCCCGAGCGCGTGATGCAAGCTCTTCATTGCAAACAGATGGGAGAGTCCCTTGCAGGTGCAAGTCACACAAGTAGCTCGGTCTCTGCATTTCGCCAGCCGGAACCGCGCAACAGAGCCAGCCAACTGCCTCGGTCCAATGAACACCTCATGCTCTCTGCGCTTATACTGTAGTATAATAACTTACTATACTAATAGTAAGCGCAGGAGAATGTTCGGGTACAAGAGTGAACCCCAGTATTCTGTCGGTGCGTACGAATATACCTGTACCGGCACCTTTTTCGCTTTCACTGTTGTCCAGCCTCGTCCCGCTCGGCTTCTGCAGCAGGGTCTCGTGGATTGTCGGAGGCGTGAGCCAAACTTGCTTGAAGCAGAGCATGCGATCCGCTTCCCGGTGCGCGACACCGACTTGACCTGGTCCGGAGGATTCTTCTGCAGCTTCTCTTTTCCTTGCATGATCTGGTCGGGCATGGATATGTGCGGGCGAAAACACAATTGATTTAGGTTGGTCATGACAGCATTACTCTCGTCGCACGTATTACGAGACTAACACATTTTCAACGGGTGCCGTTCATCATGAATGATTCATAGTCGCCGCTTAATGGTGGCGGGTGCACTTGGCGGCCGTGCTAGTTTCCGAGCTTGTCGAGGTCGAGGAGGCCGCTGTCGTCGTTGAGGTGGTTGCAGTGTCTGACGACGCATCGGTTGTCTCCGTGTTGGTGCTAGATGCCGTCGTAGCGGTCGCTTCCGCGCTTGTACTGCCCTCAGCAGCAGTGGAACCCTCGTCAGCCGTTGAAGCTTCGGCAGCAATCGAAACGGATGACGTAGTGGCGGTGCTGCTACCGGTAGTCGAAGCAGCCGTCGTGCTGGTGATGCTCGCGGTGCTAGTCGAGGACGACGACATGTCGGGGTATGCAGTCGTAGCCGTCGCAGTCGATCCGCTGCTAGTCGTGGGTGGCGCCGTGGCGACACTCGAGGAGACCGTCTGCGTCACCGACGCAGGTGCCGAGCCGTTGCCCGAGCCACCATCGAGCCACACACAGTCCGTGTACACCTGCCACGGGGCACCATGGACAGCAAGCCAGTAGATGGTGAAGCGGTTGGCATTGACGCACAGCGACTCGTCGTACGGAATGCCGGCGGAGATGTCTGGGTAGGTCGACTGGCAGTCGTAGTCAAAGAGCACCACAGTATGGTCGCACCACACCTCACACGGTCCTGGATGCGTGAAACCGGTGTGCGTCAGGTTGGAAGAGGGCATGGTCTGACGCGCGCTGTCGTCGTAGACGGTGTAGCCGCACTGCTCGTCGATTTCGTCGCTGTACAATACCTGGTTCGTCTCAATGAACTGGCCTAGCGAGTTGTAGCCCGACGAGTTGAACTCGGCCTCGAAGAACGCGACGGTGGACGACGTGCCGTAGACGTAGACGGAGTTGTCGATGGCGCCCCACATATTACTGTCAATGGAGCTGCCCCAGCCGTTCACTGCGTAGCCGTCCTTCCAAGTGACAGCGGGGTCCGTGATGTAGCCGTGGCCCAACACGGATGGAACAGAGGTGAGCACGACGGCACCGCTGGCGATGTGGCCAAGGACGTTCATTTCTGCAGCGAGTTATGGAGAATTGTTGATGAAGGCTGCAAAAGGAGAATTGAATCGCTTGGTGAGCAATGGATGAAGTGAAGCCGCGTGATGATCAGATACAGCATCAACAGCAGCACCAGGTACTAGTAAGTTGCAGGCGTTGCTACAGGTTGGATCGCTCGGGATCAATCATTCTTCGCATCAGTCCGGGCTCGAGGTGATGCGGAATCTGCCACCACCTTACTGAAGAGAAGCATTGGCATGCACGCCCTGCACACAGGTGTCGAAGCGGAATTCCGAGCCAATCACCCCCAACGCGCCTGGCAAGCAAGGCTACAGTAGCCTACAGCGGACTGCCGGTAAAGGAGCAGGATGTTGCATTGAAAGTCCCAGCGCATGATCGAGTTGACCCAAAGCACGTCCTGGCCATGCATGACCAGGATGTCACGGTATATGGTGCGTGGAGTCCATGCGGTTTGGAGGAAAGATCTCAGACGATTTGGAAGAAGGTTCCACTGAGAGGAGAGCTCTGAGTCAGAGTCTGACTCAGAGGCCAAGGGATTGATACGTTTGTTGTTGAAAACGGAAAAAAAAAGATTTTATAAACGTTTAAAAATGGTCTTTTTCAGGACCAAAAGATTTTAAAACAATGGAAAAATGAGATGAAGTTGAACCTACTTCCGACGTGCCTGCAGCACTTGCAGCTCACCATTCAGTTTTAGGGTCAAGCGGTTGATCAGGATGAAACCAGGGAGTAGACATCAACGTCAATGCAGCGGCCAGGACGTCCTGCTCAATGATTTCAGCCTCTGTGACGACGCCTGCCCAACATTCTTGGGTTTCATTGCGAGACAAAACAAATCTGATTTCGGATGTATAAAAACTAAACGGACGTTTTTATTGATTTGAAACACAAAATTCTGCGACTCGGGCCTTGAGAGCCCTGACAGTCTCTCGGTTTCCGACATTAACATAAAGTTCCGCATGCCTTGGCCTATGCTGTGACGACGTACACTACCGGTAGGCGTGCCAAGGTCTGAAAGAAAGCTCGCCGGAACATGACACCGTACAAAGCGTGGAGCAGTCAGTCAATCGATCTCGTTCGACGCTGCCATGGGATCTCAAAGCGTGGGTGTCAAGGTCTTGGTTCCTGTGATACTTACCGGTAAAGCTCGCGCGGATTCAGACCCCAGCAAATGCTGCAACGCCTTCCGCCACACAACACGGCACCCTCGGCATTGAATATCATTAGTTTGTCACCAAGAGCACCGGTAGAACGGAAATCCGTCTTGATCATGCAGTTTGGATAATGAGTCCCATCAGAACATGTGAATGTAGTTTTCTTCTCCTGGACTTGCTTCTTGTCATGCAGCTTAGGGTATTATGAGCTCGAGAAAACTGAGCTCGCCCTCAAAGTGTAGCCAAAGTGCAGAAAGCCGATGTAATGTCCACCACTTTTAAAAGCTTTTTAAAATAAGCGACGCTTATGGACAGGAAGGTCATGGACAACTATTACCGGAAAACGAAAGCCTGGAGATATGCAATATAAAAAAGAACTAGATGAGTTCCAACGTCAGTACTTCTTTGAGACACCAGTCAAGCACACAACACCAGTACATCCGTCAACAGACCCGCGTGCTACAGTATCCAACGGAACATCCGTCACCTCCCCGGTAATTACAGGATCAACCTTGAGTAGCAGTGGCAAACACACAAATTCGGTTTTTGTTGTCAAGCATCAGTACCGTACTGCATTGCACTTGGCAAAATTTTTGCTCACGGCTCATGCTTGATCCCGTCACCAGGATTTTCTCGCCCTGCTCGTTGCCGATGCCCTCATCTTTGATCGCATCGTCCGCTTCAGCCTTGAGTGGTGCTTGGCCCTGGTGGTAATCACAATACCCGTTGGGAGCCACATCCCAGTCTTTGCAGCACCGTTTGCCTGTCGATTCTGCGAGATTAGGGCACCGGGATCGGTACGGCTCATAGTTCCGGGCAGATTTAGCAGCAGGGTCTTGGTTCTTGTGGTATCGGCAATAGCCGTGGGAGTTCAGTCCACTCTACCTTCTGCAGCGAGCGCCACTGGATCTCGCGGTGCCTTTGTATTCGTTACCAAAACCGAACCAGTCGTCATCGAACCAGCCATCGTCGAACTCGTAGCCCCAAAACGACATCCTGCAGCAAACTCACGACGGTAGACTCACGACGGTACGAACTCCAGCGTTCTTCAGGGAAAAGTGCCCTGGGACGAGGCTCAAATCCAAAACCGGCACGTTGAAGTGAGCCATTTGTCGAAAATAGGCTATTTCCGACATTTTTTTCCATTATCGACAAACTGCGTGTCAAAAACACTCCTCCATAATACAAATCTCTGTACAAAATCTGAAGGCTAACACAAACAGAAGCATACAACAATGGCCAAGCTCTTCGAGAGGAACCCGGGCAACGTGCGGTGCGTTATAATAGCACCGCTCTGCTTCTCTATCACTTACAACGGAACTGACTATGTGTGCATCGACAGCATCGTGTCGTGGGTGATGGCGCTTGGCCTGTGCGCGGCCTGGTACAAGTATGACGAGATGAAGGAGCGCCAGTTCTCCCACAAGGACGCCACCCAGTGGAACGAGGCCATTCTGCGCATGCATCCGCAAAAGCCGAGCAAAAAGAAACCCCAAGAAAACTAAATAAAACAGAAATGCAGCAGCCACTTGCACCCCCCAATTCCAACGATACAATTTGGGTCTTGCTTCTAAGCTTCTCTCAGCAAGATGAATGCAGCCTCTCTCGACAAGGACCGACTGACGAAGGGCTGCAAGGCAAGTATATCAAGGGGGAGGAGGTGCTGGCGTGGCTGCGAGATCAGCGAACTCAATGAGCAGGATCTCGCCGCCGCAGCCACGCATTTCACCTGCGACGCAGAAGTAGTTAGCGCTCGCTTCTTGTGTGACACGAGACCGTTAACCCTTTATTATCCTACGTTGATGGGTGCCGGGTCTCAGCTTGAAAAGTTTCTTCGTAGTGCCTGGTCCCAGAGTTTCGAGTCTTCTGCGCTGTTGAGGGATTCATTCGTGAAATAGCCTTGAGCGAACAAGATGGCGACGCCGTTTGAGAACCCGCAAAAGATTGCCAACAACGTCAAGAGCGGCAAGTGGTCGTAAGTGCTGTGGAATGGATGTGATGTGTTGTTGCTACAGTAGTGGAAGAGTGCTGACGGTGGTGCTGGTGGTGGTGCGTGTGGTTTCTGAATGGGATAGAACTCCTTTGCTCGTGGCAGCGGGTGTTGGAGCTGCCGCTTGGTACATGGTGTCGAATCGCGACCACAAGCCTCCTTCTCCTGATCGTGACCCGCGCGCACCGCCGTCCAAGATGTAGTCGCAGCACAAGAGCTATGTCAAGCTAGCCCAGGCTGGGACGAGATGTGTGGGCTTTGAACTCTTTGGGAGCTATGAAAGACTGAAGCGATCTTGGTCGTAAAACGTTTTAAATCCCATTTACTTTGCTACTGAAAAATGTTGCTACAAATATTGCCTTGAATCGAGGCTCTTTATACAAGATTGGCCTCCCCTGGTACGTGGTATGCGTCTCACACACAAGCGCAAGCCCAAACAGCAATCCTAGACTCAACGCAACTGGGTCCCTCATAATATAGGAGTAGTCCACTTAATTCAGTCATCAGCTCAGTCATCTAGCTAACAACACGCTTGTTGGTAAGAAATCCTGGAATGGATTCGGAAAGCCAATCCGTTAAATTAGCGCACTGATCGTCAAAGAACACTGCTGATGGATGGACTATCGGCCTTGTTGATGCCATACACGACATTTTGTTTGCCAAGTGGGCGTTCAATCTGTTGGTTGATTCGTTCAAGAAGATGACGTCGGACAGAGCTACCAACCCATATCGATGCTCAAGTGCTTCGTTTTAGCTTGCGTCGGCGGTGCCTTGAGTCGCGCAATGTCTGGTGGTGAACGCAAACACGCGATAGTGATGAGGCGGAATTTCGCGACAGGACTTCAGCCCAAGTTGGTCAAAGATCATGCCTGGATCATTCTACAGGAGTTCACGTACCACCTGCAAAGCTGCTTCATATTGCTCAGGTGTGCCGTGTACTGTAGCAGCAAGTCCTCGTCGCTTAGAGACAACACTTCCTCGCTAAAGCAGACGTGCGCAGTCTCCTGCACTGTGCGATGAGAAATGCTGGTAGTTCTGCGGCACGAGTAGTGGTAACTCTGGAAGGGGCTCCCTCAACTCTTTCAAGAACGTCGATGTCCTTGGCCCAGGTCGACCGACTACGAGGGTGCCTGGTTCAACACAGTATTGACACGGCTCAGCACTCTGAAACTCCTACTCGAGTGCATGGTTGACACTGTTCAACACGGACGGAACCCCAACGTTGACAGCTTCGGTTTCGATTAGCACTACATGTATTATACATGTAAGCATAGAAGATTGTTTGCAACCTCCACTTTCGGCAGCGCCCCCAGTTTTTGAGCAGCATTATACTGTAGAACTCGGTCTCTTCTTCTACGATGGTCGCCTGACAAGCAGTTTGAATTATGGTCGCGACATCGGCTTGCCAGGTAATAGATGTTGTCGTTAGGAATTCTAGGATGACGGAGACTGTGGATCAACGAGTGTTATGTCTTCGTTCACTGTAACCACCAATTTTCTGTTACAACGTTACTGTAAGATGCCGAAAATAAATACTAGCCAACTCGAAAAAACAACAACAAAAGACCAAAAGGCTGCATGGTTGTCATCGCTCAGGGCTATTCACTGCAATCTGTATTGCAAATGCTTGAGCGATGGCGTGACTGTACATTTGGGTTCACTTTGTGATATCTGAGACGCGACTCACATCATGTGAGACTTTGCGAACCGCTACGGCATTTCCAAGCGAAATCAAGCTGCCCTACTTGACTTACAGGGAATGCTTGCAGGATATGACTTGCGGTGCAACATCCCTCCATAGAGCTTGTTGATCGCGATGCAACATCCCTCCAGTTCTGTTGGAACTAGACTCCAGATTGTCTTTTCTAACAGAACTCGCAGGTCTGGTCGGTCCCTCGATAGGTTTATCGATGGCAAAGAACCGACCAGAGACCTCCACTTCAGAGGGACATTCACATTTGCAACTTGCATCTTATAATTAGCTTTTCGACCGCTCTCTTGAACAAACTAACTTCAATTTCATCCAACCGCATGCCGCGTCTCTTCCGCTTTTCCACCAATCTGACCCCTTCGCGACGTACCCAACCAGGTGTATTCAGTTTCTGGTCCCATTCCGACATTAGCCGGGTGTGTAGCTGCTGCGTGGCCTGGTGCCTCGTGCAGTACCCCCTGAGTCAACCATGTCGATCTGGCATATCTCGACGCTATTGCTCCTAACTCTCTTGGCCCATGGCGCCGTCCACGCGCGAACGGATATTGCCGCCCAGCTGCACGACAACTCGGCCATCACGGAACCCACAGCTCCTTCGAGTCTCAACGCGGCCCTCCAAGACCTCGTGGGCTCCGTTGGCAACTTCAGCAGCTTCCCGTTCAACGTGCAGCGCGCCATGCTCTGGAGTGCCGGCTGGGTACGAGCCGTCCCCGAGTCGGCAAACTCCGCGTCTGACGGCTCTTCGGCCGACTACGTTCAGGTTTACGTGCTCTGTGGCCGCACTATGAGCGACAGCTTCCAGTCGTCGCAAGCGTTCGACAATGCCACGGAGTGCGAACTCAAGAGCTGCAAGAGCAACGTCATCACCTTCACCGAATCGACCTGTAACCCGAGCTACGTGGAGACCAAAGCTCTGTGTGCACTAAGTCCGGACGCGGAGGACTCGAGTTTCGGGACACTCCAGCAGAGCGACGGACCCATGTGGTCCATGGACGGACAGATCGATGAGAGCTTCAACCCGCAGGTATTCCAGTACAACGACACCAGTGAGAACCCGACGACGCTCTATTTGCTGGCACAGAAGAGCTCGTGGACTATGGACGATGACACATGCCCCAATGGTGCGCAGTTCATCGCGCCGTGCCAAGAGGTGGCTGCTTCAGATGTAGATGACAATGCCCAAGAACGCACGTGGTGCGAGCCGGAGATTGAGCTTGGGGTTAAGCTCTGGGTGGATGAAGAGTATCTTGCCTTGGGGTCTGCAGACGGCGACTCGGACTCGTCGTCCAAGGTCTCGTCGACTGTCGCTGTCGTTCTGGGTGTCCTACTGGGAGTGTTCATTGTGGCATGTGTGATGCTCTTCGTCATGTGGCGTCGTGCCAAGA
Organism: Phytophthora podocarpi; assembly: GCA_001314375.1. NCBI lineage: Eukaryota > Oomycota > Peronosporomycetes > Peronosporales > Peronosporaceae > Phytophthora > Phytophthora podocarpi. Next base: position 11,627 of record LGSN01000783.1, on the reverse strand, counting down.
GCTGGCCGAAAGATGGTCTCCACGAGAATGAGCACAACACGTTCTTCATGCAGGCTCACTCGTTCCACGGCGACCAGCCACAGCAAGGGAACATGGGAGGCAGTAACCTTTATGGACAGTACGTGTCGAACAATGGGCCACACCCGTCGTTCGACAACGCGATGCAGATTGAAGCTGTGAATGAGAGTTTCCGGATGCGGTCGCCAGAGCTCGCAGCTTTCTGCGATGACCAGGAGCTCATGCTCAAGCGTATCGCTTTTGCTGGGATTGTCTACCGAGAACGAATGACCAGTGGCCCTAACGGCGAGGTCTGGCGCGGTGAATACGAAGGACAGCAGGTCGCCATCAAGTGCACAGTTGCGTCGGCTATTACGAGTGCTGCAGCTGCAAACGCCAGTCGAGGTTCGTCGGCGATGAACGCCTCTGCTCTACTTGGTGATAAGGAGCTGAAGGCTCTTGTCGATTTCACTATGGAGATTCGCATGGCTGCGTTCTTGGACCACCCGAACATTGTCCGCTTCGTCGGACTCTCGTGGCGCACGCTGCCTGATCTGTGCATGGTCTCGGAGCTCGTCGCGCTCGGTGACCTTGCGCACTTCCTGGCACAGCCAGATAGCAAGCACCTGACGTGGGAGGATGACAAGTTGGCTATCGCGGCGGATATTTCCAACGCGCTCGTGTACCTGCACTCGTTGTCACCCGTCGTACTGCACCGTGATCTGAAGTCACTCAATGTGCTCTTGACTGAAGATCTCCAGGCCAAGGTGAGCGACTTTGGACTGAGTCGTGAGACAAGCTTCGACGCAACGATGACCAGTGGTGTAGGCACCCTGCTCTGGACAGCTCCTGAGGTGCTGCGTGGTGAACGGTACTCCGAGAAAGCCGACATCTATTCTTTCGGTGTCGTGCTTGCAGAGCTGGACACGTGCTTGCCTCCGTACGCGTACAGCCAAGGCCGGAAGAATAAGGGCGAGAATGACATGGACTGGGTGCCACTAATCGCCAGCGGACGTGCTACCCCTCCGTTCAGGCCTGACTGTCCACGGGCACTTCGTGAACTTGCGTCGCAATGCCTCGACCAGGACCCGAACAAGCGCCCACCGGCCATGCAGATTGTGTACTTGCTCCGGTCGAAGATCCCGCCCACGCTGTAAATTCACTCTACCTATTTTCAAAGACGATACCAGTCCCTAACTGAAAAATGCCATCTCAATATTTTTTCATGTTCGTGGTGCCAGTACTACTGGCTAGTAGCCAGATCCGCTCAAGATGGCTACATCAACATCAACACTTCAACATGCACCCTATCGACGGTGCACCGTGACCAGCATTTGCAATGTAGTCGCGTGGTTAGACATGTGCAGTGACGATACGGGTAGCTTTCCTGCTTGTGCGCTAAAATACTCGGCGAACCGACCATTGCTTGGGTTTGGAACGAGCAGAGCTGCTTCTTGCGTACAGCAGTTGGTCTGTGGAAAGTGACGTAACGACTGCAAACCAAGCGTCGAGGCTGCATCGCTGGCGCGGAGGGACAGGAGATCCCCAGGGGCGTTCAGCAAAGGCCGTTGTCGAGCAGGCAGAGCCGGTCGAAGAGCTGCAATGCCGTGTCACGGGAGGTGGCTGAAGCGGCCACTGCCTCATCGCAAATAGGCAACTAACGCGCGAGCATTGCGTGCCGAGCGGACAGCACTAACCAACCTTCAGGCTGGTACGCAATAGGGTGTTGGCGAATTGGCGGGGTGAGTCGTTGCGGTGAAGCGTACGCGCGCCCTACGGCTTCTCGTTAGCCGCCCAACACGAGCGTATAAACGACAACGCGGCAGCCAGTCGAGGATGCCATACGCGTCCAAGCGGGGACATACTACGAGCTTCGTTGTGTTTCGGGAAGGGTCTGCCATCGGAGGTAGCTCCACATTCGAGGCTGGTAACGCCACCGCCACCGCACAGCCGGAGAGAACAGTTCAAGCTCCTTCGCCGTCTTCGTCTTCCTCCTCTTCCGACGGATCTTCTCTGACCGACGATGAACTCGGCATCGCTGTCGGAGGTGGCCTCGTGATTGTGGTCATGCTCTGTATCCTTTTTGTTGGACACAAGCGTCGGCGGAGGATGAATAAAGACCCCATGTCGGCACCGTCACCAGGTACACTCGAGGCATCAACGAGACGCTCGCCTGCGGAAGACCTCCAGGAACTATATGTCCTTGAAAACAGCTCGTTCACGTCGTCGGCTATTTCGTTTGGTTCTCGGGCATCTTGCTTCGTGGAAGAACAGATCAACCAAGAGGAAGCAAGAGAGTCTTGGAATCATCCTGAGGTGCTAGCAGTTCGCGTCTCCGTCAGTGAGATCTCTCTTGATGCACTCGTCGCACGTGGCACAAATAGCGAGGTGTATCGCGGCCAGTACAGGGATCGAATTGTGGCTATGAAGAAACCACTCCCGCAGTGGCTGGGAGATCGCCACAACCTCAACGTATTTTTCGCGAGAGTGAGGGTACTGGCGTCGCCGTCGTTGACGCACCCCAGCGTGGTGTCATTCTTAGGTGTGTCCTGGAGGTCGCTCGTCTACGTGTGCATGGTGTCTGAATTTATGGCTGGTGGAGACCTTCGTTCGTTCCTGAGTCGACGGCAACCCCAAATTGGTCTTGTGCGAGATGACTTTAGCCGACGAGGGTATTGCCGCCAGAAAGTATGTCTCGCATCACAGGTAGCGAGTGCGCTGAGCTTCCTGCACGCGCAAGGACTCGTGCACAGCGCTGTACGGTCTCGAAACGTACTCCTTGATGAAAATCTCAACGCGAAGCTGACTGGTTTCCAAGGCGGTAGCACTCAGCCTGCAATCGACCGGAGGAAACCCAGCCACGATTCTTCGACTACGTCAGTGCCGCCAAGGCTTCTGACAGCGTCCGTCCCGATAGGAGTGGCGGACAAGTTAAGGCGAGAACGCAGTCGCCTCGACGCTCTTTGGAGCGCCCCCGAAGTGCTTCGCGGCGAGCGCAGCAATGCAAAAACCGACATGTTCTCCTTTGGAGTGGTCCTCTCCGAGCTGGACTCTCTCGCTGCGCCCTACGGATACAGCAGCCGATTTGGGGAGCACGGCGACAGCGCCGAGTTGCTGGAAAAAGTCGCAGCGGGGCATGTCCGCGTCCACTTCTCGAGCTCTGGAAGAGCCAGACACGGACGACGAGGGTCGTCATCACCCGCAGAGGTGGACCCCCGCGTCACTGCGGCAGTCGTGCGTCTTGGCAAGGCTTGCGTGGCGCTAGATGCTTTTGAACGCCCTTCGGCCGCACAGGTATCGGCCGAGCTCCACAAGCTCCTGCAGGCGCCCGACCCCAAGCTTAGTCGTACGCCGAGCAAGAAAGGATCGGCAGTGTAGCGTGGAGAACGCCTTCAACGTCAACACCGATCCGTGTATCGTCCTGTGGCCAGCCGTTTTTCCAGCTGTACCAAACCTCATAGATACTTTCGCGTGAACTTCATGTCATGATCGAAACAACATGAGAGTCGGGCAGCTACTGTAGAAGCCTTAAGTTAATCGTGAACAGCACGTGTGTACATTACGATGCAATGCACGAACATGCATGCAACAAATTCTCTCCAGGTCGTCGGCGTTTCCGGCATTGTAAGCAGTTTATTTCGTGACGTCTGCGGTCTCGACTCAAGACTCTTGAGACGGCAGCAGACAGACGCCTGCAATTGCGATGACGTAGGCCGTTGCAGAAAACCAAAACAGACCTGCCCGTAATTTCACGAAACCCTCGGCACCGCATGAACTTGCCGTCCGAAATGAGCTGGTGGCCGCCGCCATGATATACATGTACATGAACCCAACCAAACTCCATAGAGAATCCAACCATGAAAAAACAGTCAAGATGTGGCCTGCACTGGGTAAAATACGTCCAAATGAACACTTGCACAGCATAATACCTTTTTCTTAAAAGTATTTTTATCTTGCTTTCACTATTCAAATAATTTCAGCAAAACATGCAAGTCTCATTTCACCCATCCTCACTATGTGTCCACTACACGAGCAGTTCATGTTCGCAGCACTTCAATCCTAGAATGTGGGTTCGAAATTATCGCGTCTCAAAAGGCTTTGTGTCATTTTCCCTTTGGCCTCCTGGGTGTGGCAGTGCATGGTCTCCGTCGTTCGCCTCCCCATCACAGGTGACGGACATTCCTCGCTGTAAAATGGGTAGTATACATGTCCTGCGTCGTCTCAAGCCTCAACAAGTGTCGACTCAATCTTCTTCCTCCTCCGATGACTCGAGCTTCGACCTGTTGTATCTGATCCCAATCGTCCTGGGAGCTATCGTCCTGCTCGTCCTGCTGCTGTGGCTGCTGTGCCGATGTCGCTCTCGCAGGACACGCAAGAGCTCCGAGCACCTCCAAGAGTTCACTACGCCCCCACTTAATGAGGGACACAGAGCAGGATTAGATGATGATGCACCGGCCGTGACGTCCCCCATGCTGCTGGACCCCATGGCCTCCTTCTCGTCGCTCAAAGACGGCGAGAATGCCACCAAGAACGTGTGGCTCAGTGGTAGTGGACGCACAATTAATTCGGCCAAGAGCGGCTGTTCCAATAGGAGTTTAACAGCTTCGAGCGTCGCCGACTACGTGTTGACGACGCCCCAGAGAGACCAGATCTTCCACCTCTTGCATCATGACTCAGCGCTTGCCACGCAGCGACTTGCGGTGGATAAAATCGCCTTTGAACGGGTGTTAGGGGGGAGTGCAACGAGGCAATTGTGGCTATGTCAGTTTGAAGGTGACGAGATCGTCGTCAAGAGACTCAATCCGCCCGAGAAGGAGGACGACGTGTTCCCGGCCTTGCTCAAGTTCGTGCAGGAGATCCAACTCACAGCGTCGCTGGAACACTCGAACATTACGCGGTTTCTTGGTGTCGCGTGGGGGCAGAGTTTACGCTCACTGTGCTTTGTGGCGGAGTATGTTGCAAGAGGGGACTTGGCGTCGTTCTTGCGTCGAAGTCGCAAGCGTCGACTGCAGACGACTCAGCAAATGTCGTCGTCCTCGTTGTCGGATGCGTCTGCAGGATCGTCGTCTTCAGCAGCCACTGGCCAAACTGCAATGACGGGTCCGTCTCCGCCTCCGTCGCTGCAGAGTTCAGGTTCAGGATTTATGCTGACGAGTTGGATTGACGACAAGCTGCCGCTTGCTATTGGTGTTGTAAGAGCACTGGTGTACCTTCACACGCGCCGCCCAAAGCCGATTGTGTATCGAGTGCTGCAAGCAAGGAAAGTGGCGATCAGCGATCGCTTTGAGCCGAAACTTATTGACTTGACTCCTGCTGCGGAGGGATCGCCACCGGTGGACCAGGAAGAACTGGCTGCAGGTGTTGGCAATGCTTTCTGGACAGCTCCAGAGTTGCTAACGGGAGGTGAGCCTACCCAATCCAGCGATATTTATGCGTTCGGAGTGCTGCTAACCGAGATCGACTCGGAAGCCAAGCGACCGTACCATACCGCGCGAGACTCTCGATCAGGCGACAAGTTGCGAGCCTTCCAGGTGCTGAACCTCGTGGCTAGTGGCGAGTTAAGGCCTCATTTTGCAGCAAACTGTCCACTGGAAATTCGTGAGATTGCGCTCGCTTGTATGCGTCAGAACCCCATGCAGCGACCTACGGCTCGGGAGGTACTGCAGGGCTTACAGAGCTGCACCGCTTGCAGCGCAGCATGAAAAAATGGATTGAAACATGCAGTGAAGCATGGATAGTGTAAGAGAAGAAGGCACGCCATCCCAGCGTAGTCAGACAATTGATTGTGAAAATGAACAGGACGGCATGAGTCGTTATCAACACGAGGATTAATTACAAGATTATAAGCAATGGAAATACTGTAGTGCTGTAGTGTGCTACGCGATAAGTAACTGGTGTACGTGGCTGACGTGTTTTTGCTGGATGGTGCGTGAGAGCAGAGAGTTCGCAGTAGACAAGGCTTAGAAGACGTAAGATTCCTCGGTTTCTTCCTGCGCAAATGCGCGCATGACGAGCTGCATCTGGTACAGTGCTTGCGAGGCTGTGGGCCGTTCATCCGGCTCGAAAGCCACGCAGGCATTGCCAAGATGCACCATCGCTTCTAGAGCCGGAGAAGCCGGTGGAGTAAATTCCACACTGAGCCTGCCACTGGAAACAAGCTGGAGGATGGCCGTATCAGGAATGACACGTCCAGTCTCGGTAACCTTGGCACTTGCGTACGGGAGCTTGTGCGAGTCCAGTTCGCTGAGCACGACGCCGAAGGAGAACAGGTCGGCCTTTTCGTCGTACCGCTCGCCCATCATTACCTCAGGAGCCATCCACAGCGACGTACCCACTCCTGCTGTCATCGTGCGGTCACTACGCTCTCGAGATACTCCGAAGTCGGTGAGCTTTGCGCGCCATCTTCTATCTAGCAGGATGTTCTTGGACTTGAGGTCACGGTGTAGCACCATAGGGTCTAAACAGTGCAAGTACGTGAGTGCATGCGCCACATCCAGAGCAACGCGAGCTTTTTCAGCATCAAAGCCCACGGGTCGGTGGTCCACTTCATCAAATTTGACCAGCAGAGCACGCAGATCTCCACCGTCCATGAAATCGGACAACACACACAGATCCGTGAGCGAGTCCCAGGCCACACCCACGAAACGCACCACACGTTCGTGCTCTAATGCAGCCTGCAGCTTCACTTCAGCCAGGAACTCTTCAATCTTGGCCAGATCTTTTCTCGTCTCCGGCAGCAGTCGCTTGATCGCCACATCTCGCTCCTTGTACGTTCCACGCAGCACCTCCCCGAATCCTCCACGACTAACCACTTCACCGGTCGTGATTCTGTCCATCGGGATGCGTGCCGCCACAATAGCGGGGTCCTCCCACAAGCCTCCATGTCCCGAACTCGGCCACGCCGAGTCGTTGTTGTTGCTGTTGCTATTGGCAGTTCGTGCACTGCTGCTATTGCTGTCACTGTAGCCCATCGCTCTTCTGAAGCTCTCATGGCCTTCAAATGAGTTGATTCTACTGCGTGCCGACGTGTCGAATGTATCGAGGTCCAGTGTGTCTTCACAGCTCCGTCCGAAGCTCTGTCCCTCGGATTTCTGGATCGATGGGTCGCTCGCGACCAGGAACGACGTCGACTGCTGGTCTAACCTGCTGGAAGATACCTGACTACCTGTAGGCTTGAGCACTGCGGGAGGCAGCACACTGTTGTTCATGGGCGACGTCATGACGTAGAACCCGGCGTGGGCGTCCATGGACTCCGACAGCTGCAGCTTTGTGGAGTTGTTGGCTGAGTGCTGGTTGGCAGCCGTGGCGATGCCCGGAGACAACTGACTGGCCGGTGGATTGGGCGCCAGGTTGACGTACGGCTCCAGCGCCAGCTCCTTGTTGCGCTTGCGCTCCTTGCAGTAGAAGAAGAGCCCCACGACGACGAGGATGAGCGCCAAGACGCCCACCGCAGAGCCGATGACGATGGCGTACGGAAAGTCGCTCGACGACGAAGAGGCTGCGGCCGAGATTAACCGCCGACGTAAGCCGCGCGTCATTAGATACAGAGGGGGAGGCGCAGGGGAACGCTGTGTACTGTGGGTCGAAAAGCTTGATGGACGCTCAACGATGCTGGAAGACTGGAAGTGCACTGGAGGGTGATGGGCAGGCTGTTTATTCACACCTTCTGAAGCCATAACCCTTCAAAAAAGTTCAGGAGCTTTTGGTGTAAACAGTTGGAAGGAGTGAGATACTCGCGCCATGCTGCTGCTTGCAACGCCCAATCTGATGGTGGCCGAGGCACGGCTCAGGCAGGTGGCGAGTTGCTGCTCTCCTTTTGCGGTCGACGGCTGGATGGAATGTACGAAATGAGTGTACCAATATATTATGAAGGAATTCCCTTGAAGCGCCGTTCCCACAAGATGAGCCAGGAAAGACCCTGTCAACGAGACGATAACAGGGAACTGCACATGCATGCGCCGCACTGTGCGGTCCTTTCGAGTTTTCTTTGGCCTTGTCATTACATATAAGGTTACATGTTATGAATCAGCATTTGTAGTCATTGCCTTTCGTTTCTGTTCGTCGTTGAGTATAGCGCTTTTATCTGCTAGTCTCAAGCAACCACTGTATCACTTCAAGAGCGGCTTTTTACTCGATACCGATACCGCTAACGACTGTGATAATTGAGTGGGTCCGACCGCCTAAAGCGGCAGAAGGTCGACTACAGCGTCTTAGCTAGCTGTGAAACGATTGAAAGATTAAAGATTAAAAGCAATGCAATAGCATACTTCTCTGTCCCACCAATTTATAGACAATTCATGATTTTGAGCTTAGTTTTACCTACAGGAACACGCTAAAGATCGGAGCACCCTAGCTCTAAAGCTTGAGCCTGCGCGGTCCTTCTTATATTTTTTGTAGCCTCATAACAGCGCCCAGCAAGTAAATAACGCCGCAGATNTTCAGATTTATGAACAACAAAAAAGGCGTTTATTGATTGAGAATCTGAGAAGTCAGGGCTAAGCTGGAAGGCGTTCTTCGCGCGCGCTATGGTGCCGTAGCGGAGGCGGCCGTCCTTGCTTAAGGTAGTTAGGAAGACCACCACCGCAACGCGCGTTTTCGGGTCGATGTCCTTGACACTGAGTGTCCGCGCCATCGCACTGGGGTGAGGGCGTTCCTGTTGTGTTGAGTCTGCAGAGAATTAGTGTCCCCAACCAACCGTTTTACTGTGGACCAACAGTAACCTAAACCTACTTGTATTGTCCAATAGAATCATTAGAAATATTTCGTGTGGTACACACACAAAACTCCCTGGGACAGAGAGAGATGTTGATTTCAAATCGAGATTTTACTGACAAGATATATGTATTCAAAACTATGAAAATAGGAGACTCTTGAGGAGTAGATCTTCTATCCTTGTTTGTTTGGGTTGCCATAGGAAATCTCGAAAATATAGATTAACTTTAGTCGGACGTCTTCAGGACTTTTTGGTAAGTAGAATATTTTCAGCCTACCAAATTTGAGATGCAACTAGCAAGAGCCACTCATTACTGTTGCTTTTGCTGCCGTTTGCAACCACTACGAAGATCCAACTGAGCTGGTCTTGACGCTGCCTTCGACTCTTTGTAGCGAGTAGTGCTGCCAACGTTACCTTTACCTCCACAGGTTAAGGCGAGGTAAATCCAACCTTCTTAACCTCCCAATACAAAAATATATACAAAGGATATGGTGTGGTGCACAAATATACTCGGAGTAGCGCCAGCTTCAGCTGCGAGGAAAGAGGACATCAGACAGAGACGAGTGCTCGCAGTACCAGCAGAAGCCGACCACCCAAGGCGTAGAGAGACGCAGTCAATACTTGAGTTGTCGGGACTCGAACCGTCAACGCAGCCCCCCCCCCGCGACGCCACAGTCCCAGTCTACGCATTGAATGCAAAAGAACTCCCAGTGTAGTCCCTTCGCCCAACACCAGGGCCCGAGGCGCAACCACAGCCACCATCGCTGTGTCAGCTCATGTGGTTGCAGTGTGCATTCGCGTCGGCGAAGTCCTAGTCCGCATCGTTGCAGTCCAAAGCCATGGTGGCCTACGTGGACGCAGTTCATACGGTCGCAGCACTTATTTGCGGCCGTGTTGTTGTAGCCCATGTCGCCGTATGATCACAGATCTCAGTCGCGGTCTGATCCCTGTCAGCTTTGGAGTGAATATGCAGAACCACAGTCGCTGTCATCGCCATAGCGGCGGAAATACTGACAGATGGTCGACTCCAACAGCCAAACGTGTCTTAGTGTCTTAATCGTTGACGGATACTCCGACGAAGACGAACCCGCTCATTCGACGGACGAAAACCATCGTGGTGGTAAGCGGATTACGGGGTCTGCAAAGGGAGACATAAGCACACACGACTATCGCTTGTCTACTAGTGGAAGTAATGGAGGTCACCGAGGTGGCAACACTCATGGCTGTAAATCGCCACATGTAAAGCCACCGTCCCGTCATGACACCCGCATTATACTGTAAACCATGGGTCTTGCACCTCCAGCGAAGTCAGTCACTATCTCTGGGGACTTCGTCTCCACGCCGCTGACATGGAAGTACGTCAAAACAGTGTACACAGTCAACCTGCTTCAAAGGAAACCACCACGTTATCTCCTGCAGAAGCAGTGTGAGACACTATATGAAAGTCATCGAGTGTATATTTGGAGCCACAGCGATCATCGCGCCGATATGGAGTGCGTAACGATTGAAGACCGAGCTGTGGATGGCTGAGTGACGAAGAATATGAAGGACTTAGGCAAGCTTATTGACGTGCGCCACTGGAATTACTTATGTTGTGATAGAGCTATGTAATTAAACGCTTGGCATTTTGGCATCCAACGCATCGGCATCAACGCTGTCTTCTTATTCGTGACTGGGTCATCATGTAGATTATGATACGGTGGAGATGGTATGGATATCTGACGCAGGCGGTTAGCTGCTCGATACGATGCTGATCATATTGACCGCGCATTTGTGGTCGCACACACGCCACCGATACCACCGACTGCTTCATATTCCAATTCACTGCTTGTTTCAATCTCAGCTTGAGCCACGTGCTCCTACTCTACACAAACACAGCTAGCTGTTCATAGACTGATGAACATGTACAAACTTCTTCCCTTCAGCAGTTGCCACGAGCCTTGTGTTTAGCAGAATGGGTAGTTTCGCAACGGACAGAGTTCTCGAAGAGATACAAGTCTGGAGAGAAGCGTCCGTTTCCCGATCGCACGAGAGAACATAGAAAGCTAGCCATTCCAAGATTTTAGTTGTAGCGCTTAAGCCGACCCTTCAGCCCATCACTTCTTTGCGCTATATTTCCAACAATGCCTACCCTTCGAGACCGGGTTCAAGGTCCGAGAACAGGCCGACCAACCCTGCGGCTTCCTATGTCTACGGTACGCCGAGTGCCCTCAACACCGACGGGTATTCCTACCGGAGCGCCATTCTGGATGAAAGCAGCGGGGATTCTGTGGTGGTTACGCGTTTAGCCAGCGGGCGCTGGACGCACTTACCCGAGTTGGAATTCTTGCGTCAACGCGGCGAAGTCCAAGAGCGTACAGCCTCAACGGAAGAGGCTGTAAGCGGATTGGAACTTATGTTGGGGGCTGCGTCTGTGTGGCACGGCCTTTGTCACGCTCTGCCAAGGTTTAGGACTACGGAGTCGTTACGGACTACGCATGGGACCGCCGCTCGACGATGGGGATGCTGCACGTTTACGGCTCTCGAATCGGTCTCGTTCAACCCCAATGAACTCCAAGTCCTCGCTCTCCCTCCCTATACCCTACGCCCGTGCGCAGGGGTTCCTGTGCTAACCTTAATGGCCGCTGAAATGCGACTCCGCCAGTTTTGAACACTTCAACGGAACTGGGTGTCGGGTAACTCACGACTCGGCAAGTATTTTACAGAAGGTGGTCGCAGGTATAGTGGACGAGAGTACGATGGTTCCGCTCTTTGACATCTCACGGTGTTGTGTGGAATCGGTTTCCATTAACCCACCGGCGACCGTTATCCCTATTTTGCAGGGATATGAAAAACCTTAGGAGAATATGTCGTTTCAAGCCATACAGTCATCGCGACCCTTGAAGATCACGGCGAGGCGATTTTGACCAATACAATC
>LGSN01000782.1:0-24071 GCA_001314375.1 Phytophthora podocarpi | reverse complement strand
TAGCCAATGAAAAGCGAAATTCACTCGGAATGAGTTTCAGAACTTTTACTTAGACTAGGGCTCCCTCATTGTCAAGCTTCCTTAGGGAAACGACTGCCTTAAGAATAATTTGCATACGAACCCTAGACGCACCATAGGCCAAACGTCATTTCACTTTCATAAATCAGGGGAGTAGCTGATTTTCAAAATGGCCCCCAAAACGTCGTTCGCCAAGATAATGGCGATTCATTTTCGTCGTGTTCGCGATGCACATTTTGGCTCAAAACGGTGTTATCGCCCTCAAAACGACGTTATCTCGGCATCGCCTAAGGCCTCTGTTATTAATATCAGCCCGGAGGCGGAACCGATGGAGGACCAGCGAAGTGGACCAAGCAGAAAGAATCAAACGACTTCGCCTTTATCAGGCAGCTATTATTAATACCTGCGACGCAATCAAGACTTAGGTGAAGTTGAAGGCCTTGTATCATGATTTGGGGACGAAGACGTTCCCTACGAGCTACTGCCCTCAATTGGCAGAGGCAGCTGGACCACATGAAAACCCCAGTTGTTGAGGTCCCCTCCAGACTCTTTGTTCATGGACGACTTGATTCCGGATTTGCCACAATAGTGGGTAGTCGGACCAAAATAGTCCTAAGCTTACCTATCTCGGCGTCATCAACTACCTTCAGCTTCAACGGCGCGGCACTGCCAGACATATCCTGATAGGATAGGGAAGATCGAGTCCGGGCCGGTGCATTCAACTCACTTTTCATCTCGTCACCTAACCAGGAAGTCCTCCGGTCTTAACGGGCATTAACCGCACCGGACACAATAGGCATACGCAGGGGATAACCTAGAATTTTGTATGAAGGCCAGACCACTTCAACTAGTCTGCGTGTCTGTGGCAGTCCCAACTCGATTGACGAGCCTTTGCTTGTTATCTTCTACACGAACTTGTAGGCGCACTCGATGAGCTGATGCGCTGTAATGTTGCTCTCGCCCGTGCGGTTGAGCTCCTCCTTGGCCATCTCCGTCACCAGCAGCAATTTCTTGACCGAGATTGGGCGGTCCGACAGCAGCGTCAGCACCTCATCTTTCTGGTCGTCCGCCACGGGCAGCCCCGTGTGCGTCAGCACGGCGTCCAGCTCCGCCTTCTGTGTCAGCTGCGGCACCTCGAGGCACAGATCAAACACGTCGCTCAGCTCCACCGCCTGCATGGCGGCGATGTTGGACGTGACGCCAATCACCACGAGCTTCCGTCCAGCCACAGGCACCGGGTTGCGCACCAGCACCATCAGCGCTTGCAGCACCAGGTTCGAGAAGCGAGGGCCGAGACCTGGTACACGACAAAGAGCAAGATCGCAACGTTAGCACACACGACAGGCACCACAATCGCTAGCGCAACGCACCAACATAATCCATGAGTCGCTCGATGTCGTCCAGGATGATGATGCTGAGCGGAGATCGGTACGCCTCCTCGAACAAGTTGTAGATGAATGAGCACTTTCCACTCTCGGCGCGTGAGATAAGCTCAGAAGCCTTCACCATGCGCACCAACGGGAATTCACTTGCGACAGCGCAGTATGTGGCCAACGCGGTCTTGCCGGCGCCGCGTTCGCCGTGTAGCAGCACCGACATCAACGGCGTCTTGTCGTTCGAGCGGACTTGCTCAATCACACGGGCCAGTGCCTCACGCACGTCGGTAAATGAGCTACCGTACGGAATTAGTCCATTTTTGTAGTACAACGCCAGCTGGTCGCTGGGGGCACCAAACTTGGGCTTCACCTCCTCCAGTGCCAGAGCGAAATCCTCCATGGAGATTTCCGGGTTGTAATTGGCGATAGCGTGCATCGTCCGACCATCGGTACCGCGTGAGAGGGCGTGCGCTGTGGCTGCACGCACCAAACCTTCAATCTCAGCTCCCGAGAAGTTCTTGGTGCGCTGGACAAGATTTTTGTAGTCGGGGTTATCGCTAACGAACTTGGTCGGGTCAAGGCAGTTGTCCAGGTCAGCAATAACCTTCGGGTGCAGTGCTCCCTTTTCGCGGGCACGGTCTGTGTGAATCTTGAGAATCTGAGCGCGACCCTTTTCATCGGGCAGGTTAATCTCGATCTGCACCTCAAGACGGCCGGGACGCATCAGTGCTTCATCAAGCATATCCTGGTCAAAATATAAGCACATTCGCAATCAGAACTCAACACACGCACATGTGCAACGGCAGAAACATTCGCACCTTTCGGTTCGTCATACCGATCACCAGAACGTTGTTCAGGCTGTCAACGCCGTCAATCTGCGTCAGCAGCTGGTTCACCACACTGTCACCCACGCCCGTACCATCACGGCTCGAACCACGCTGCTTACAGATAGCATCGATTTCGTCGAAGATGATGATGTGCACGTCACTCTCGTCTCCAAGCTCCTCTTGGTCCTTGCGCGCATCAGAGAAAAGTTCTCGGATCTTGCGCTCAGACTCACCGACAAACTTGTCCAGAATTTCAGGTCCGTTGACCACCTTCGGCTCCTTCGCAGTCAGTGCCTGCGAAATCTTTCGTGCGATGAGCGTCTTACCGCAACCAGGCGGTCCGAACAGCAGCATACCGCGCACGTGCTGGATGCCAAGTTTCTGAATGACGTCCGTCGGGAACAATCGTGAGGCGAACGCGCGGCGAAAGATGTCGTTGAACTCCTTGTCCAGACCTCCGATGCCGAGCTTGGTGAAGTCGAAGTCAGGCTTGAACACAGTGCGCGTCATGCCGCTGGACTGGTTGGCGAGTCGGATGGGGGCGTCCTTCCCCTTGGTGAAGTTGATGATGGCCCCATGGAGATAGGACCCAAGACGCGGGGCGAAGGAGTCGGGGCTGCTCTTGTCTCCGTCCACAGTGTCCACGTTGATGCACTGCAGACGCAGCGGGAGGCCGTCGCACCTCACAGCCATGAGCTGCCCCACGGCAAAGACCTGGTGCGTGTACTCTGCCTCGAAGACGTCCTTGAGCAGACTGCAGTCCACCACCCGCAGGTCATTGCCCTGCGCTCGCGTCAGCACCTGCTGAATCTCGAAGGTGACGGTGCTGAGCACGCCCTGGGCGGCGCTGGAGGGCGCGTAGACGGAGACCTCGCAGGCCTGGTTCATGGGCAGACCAACGCACATGCGCTGCATGGTCCCCACGGCCACAGTGCCCGGCTGGATCTCCTTGTGAGGCTTGGCGGCCATCACAAACTTGCGGTTGATCCAGACGTTGAGTCCGTGCGCGCGCAGATCTTCCTTGGTGACGACCCCAGGGGGCGTCTGCTTCACCAGCGACATGAAGTCGTCCAGATGCACGTACACGCAGTTGGTGAAGGCGTAGGAGTTGCCGGGGAGCCCCACCACAGCCGCCTCGAACGCCATGCTGTCTGTCTGCTTGGTGCTGTCGGAGCTGCTGCGGCTTGCTTGCTGAAGACGTGGCGACTTCTCGTCTGTCTGTTTGCTACATGTACAGTATTGAAAATCCTCAAACACAAGCTTTACACAAAATCCTAACCAATCCGATAATTTAGACGGAGCCTTTATTTCGATCCAGCCAATAGGAAACAACCAGATCAGACAGCAAAACGGCTCTGCTTTTCGTGGTAAGCTTGCAGCTTCAACTCCTGCACATCGTGGACCCGATCCGACTCTAGGCCTCGCTCTTGAGCCCCTTGCTGAGCAGGAACGCGTCCTGGTTGGGCGCGCGGCCCAGAAAGTCCTTGAGCATATCGCTGGCGTCCACGGAGCCGCCGCGCGCCAGGATGAGCTCGCGGTACGCCAGCCCCGTCTTCGGGTTCATGAGTCCCTCCTTCTTAAAGCGAGACACGAACATGTCCATGGAGAACACCTCGCTCCACATGTAGCCGTAGTACTGTGCGTCATAGCCGCCAGCCAAGTGACCGAAGGACCCGGTGAAGTTCGTGTCGGGCGTCATGTCAATGAGCATGATCTCCGTCTGCAGCTGCTTGAGGAGCTGCGCCGTGTTCGACTTGGGCTTCGAGTGGATGGTCTGGTCGAAGATGGCGAAGAGCAGTTGGCGCTTGTTCAGCAGTCCAGTGTTCGCGTTCTTCGTCGAGATCAGGCGGGTCACCAGGTCGTCCGAGAGTTTCTACAACCAGCAAACAAACAAGTCGGATGTGCTGATTAATGATCGATCGGTAACAAGCAAGAGCGCTCAGGCAGGCAAGCATACCTCGCCGGTCTCGCAGTGCGACGACAGACGCTGCAGCGGCTCCTTTTCCCAGCACCAGTTCTCCAGCATCTGACTCGGGGCTTCCACGAAGTCACGCTCTACGCGCGTGCCAGCGAAGCGGGGAATGTCCACTTCCGAGCACAAGCAGTGCATCACGTGGCCGAACTCGTGGAAGTACGTCACGACTTCCTGGTGTCCCAGAAGAGACGGCTTTGACTTCGTCGGGGCGTTGAAGTTGGCAACCATGGCGGCAGCAGGGTACTGTTGGGATCAATCACAGGAACGAGTTAGACAATAGTTGCTATCCAGAACAGTTTGCAGTACAAATGCACCTCGCGGACACCCGAAGAGTTGGCGCAGCCCTGCTGCAGCGTAAAGCAGGCAGCATGGCCATATTTGCCTGCACGGGGGAACAAGTCCAGGTAGAAGTGGCCAACAAGGCTGCCGACCTTACCCGGACGGGCATCGTAGACTGCGAACATGCGAACATCCTTGTGCCACACGTGAGGCTGCGAAATCTCCACAAACTTCAGGCTCAACAGCTCCTGGTACATGGACAGCAGTTCCGCCGTCACGTGCGTAAGTGGGAAGTATTCACGGAGCTTTTCAGAGTCGATGGAGCAGCGTTTTTTGACGAACAGGTCCATGTAGAAGCGGAAGTCCCACATGTTGATCTTGCCGTCGAACTTCCATCCGTTGCGCTCGCAGTCGGCCTCCTTCAGCTTCAGCAAGTCATCCAGATCCTTCTTGGCAAGTGGCACTAGCTTGCTGTCCAGGTCGCTCAAGAACTTCTTAACATTCGCCGGGAATTCTGCCATCCTACCATGAAGAACAAGCAGACACTTTTGTCAGAGCAGCCATGCGCAAACTACTCGTGCAAGTGGCAGGAGATTGCAGTCTTACCTTTGCTCGAGGACATACGCAGCGTGGTTCTCGTATCCCAGAGCCAGTGCCACTTTGTGGCGGATCTCCAGCATCTCCTCGAGGATAGCGACGTTCGTGGAGATGCAGCGGCGGTTGAAGGCATACTCCACAGCCTTGCGAGTCGATTCCACGGTACACGTGTTGAGGATCGGGAATACTGTCGGGTACGAGAGGGCAATCTGCAAACGACAACGAGGTGTGATGGCGTCAGATCTGACAAAACCCAAAGAAGAATCGCAGATATCGCAGGTCTCACCTTGTACGAGCCGCCCTTGCCCTTCTCAAGCGCAGCAATGAAGTCGTCGCTGAGCCCCTTTAGCTCTTCATGCGAGAACTTGACTTCGATCGTCTCCTCCGAGAGGTTCTGCTGGAACTGAATGCCGAGCTTGGACAGCTTCTGTTTCCAGGCCTGCACCTCCTTCTGCTTCTCCTCCGGCAGCTGCAGTCCGTTGCGCTCGAAGTCCTGCACCAGGCGGTGCACGTAGCGCTGCGTAACTGTGTCCAGTTTCTGCCAACAGTCAACAACAACAAGAGCCCCCAGTCAGTCAGTCCCAACCCCCAGCCTCTAGAGCAGAACCAGCTCTGCTCTCTTCTTACCTGGTAGACTGCACTTTTGTAGAGCGTGTGGACGGCTTTGTACACGTCCGCACGCATGCTGCGCTGCACCGAGAAGTCCTCGATGGCCTCGTCCGCCTTGGTGCAAGCGTCGCGCGTCTCCTTGTCGGCCGCCACCTGCCCCAGGAACGTCACGTTGGTCACGCGGCTGAGCATCTCGTGGTCCAAGTCGATGAGCTTCTGCGCAGTGTTCTCAAACGTCACGGCGGAGGGCGCCAGCGCCGCGATCTCGTCGTCCACGCGCTTCATCTTCGCCAGGATGCGCTCCGTCTCTGCCTCGATCTCCTCTACGC
The DNA here is from genome assembly GCA_001314375.1 of Phytophthora podocarpi. NCBI lineage: Eukaryota > Oomycota > Peronosporomycetes > Peronosporales > Peronosporaceae > Phytophthora > Phytophthora podocarpi. Next base: position 18,061 of record LGSN01000782.1, on the reverse strand, counting down.
TCAGGTCGAAGCGCAGGTGCGTCAGCTGCTTGCGCAGCACGCGCGTGCGCTGCTGCTGCTTGCTGTGCGCCCACACGGCGAGACCCGTGAGCGCTGCGGCACATGCGGCCACGGCCAGCGCGTTCTTCTGCTTGTCGGTCGCCATCGTCGAGCAGATCTTCAAATGAGGGTGTGGAAGCAAAGGTGACATTACAACTAGGACAAGAGGAGGACGTTCTATACAAAGCAGTGCAAAATGGGACATAATTGGTCGGACGACATGCCAATCAAAGCGATCATTTTTGACCACGTCAAGGTCAAACTGCGACTACCGGTATCCATACGCTGACGTACATGTACATGCTACATGTATGCCTGTCTACATCCTGGCCTCGTCGGAGAGCTTGGCGGCGGCGTCCTCGTCGATGAACCAGTAGACGACACCGTCCGTGGGCTTGACGTTGGCGGCGGGGAGCGGCGGCGTGCGCTTCTCGACGCCGACCATGTGCGGGATCAGCTCGGCCTTGCCGGCGCCAGTGGCGACGAACGCGACCTATAGAAGCAAAGGTAAGTTAACAAATGGCCCTAGATAAGCAGACAGCAGACACATACATTGGCGGCGTTGTTCACGACCGGGTAGGTGAGCGTGATGCGCTGCGGAGGCAGCTTGGGCGAGTCCTCGATGGACGCCACGAACAGCGTCTTCTCCTCCAGAAGTGGGTGGCCTGGGAAGAGCGAGCACGTGTGGCCGTCTGGGCCCATGCCCAACAAGATAAGGTCAAAGCGAGGCAGCTGCAGGCAGAAACAACAAACAACATCGTTAGTCGTGTGCATGCCAGTAGCTGAGGAAAGAGCGAGGACTCACGTCGCTGCCCCAGACTTCGGCCAGCTTCTTGGTATAGTCCATGGCCATGGCCTCCGGGGTCAGCGAGGCATCGATAGTATAGATCTGACTCTCTGGCACAGGGATCTGCATGCAACAACATGTTGTGCAGTTTAAGTGGGCAGGCGATATGGAGTGTAAATGTAGCAGGATGACCCTTACAAAGTCGAAGAGAGCCGCCTTGCAGGCCTTGTAATTGCTGTCGTCGTGATCCAGCGGCACACAGCGCTCGTCTGCGAAGTAGACCAACCACTTGGAGAAGTCCACGTTGCCCTTGATGGCCTGTAGGCCCTTGTTCAGGATCTAAAGCACAGTAGCGCAGTCAGCAATGACGCAAACCAGCAGCAGCAGTGGGAGATCTTTGCCCATTGCCCACCTTGGGCAGCGAGCCGCCCGAGAGTGCCACGGTGAAGCGGCCGTGCGTGGTGATGGCCTGCTTGCTCAGATCAAAGATGAGCTGGCCGACGGCGGCGCCAACCTCGTCGGGGGTGCTGGACACGCGGAGAACCATCTTCTGCACAGAAGGAGGAGAGAGCAAATGTGCGATGACTAGCAGACTGACACCAAGCAGCAGTCGGCACGTAATCATTGGCTAAAACTAAAATACCTACAGGTGTCGCATTTGCTTGTTGAAGATGCCGATGCTGCTTGCTGCCCTGCTAGGGCTCGTGCTCGTGCGCGTGGAGGCGGTAGATTACCCAGGCGGTTGGCTGCCTAATGGCCAGCAGTGCGTCGATATCTGCATACACGCCTCGCCCAGCCCGACCTGCCCGACGCAAGACCCGTCGTGTCTCACCAAGAAGCAGCGACCTGGAGACTACGATTTTCTGTTGCTGGAGCAGCTCTTCCTGCCGCAATTCTGCCGCGATCTGCTGGCGGGCGTGGACCTCACGATCTCCCACCGCAACGTGAACAAATATCCGCGTGGCATCGTGTGCAAGCCTTCCAAGGCTGCCAGCAAGCTCTCCATCCACGGCCTTTGGCCCAACTACAACGCCGGGTTCTCCGCCTGCTGCAACGTGAGCGACGCCACCCGCAACCAGCCGTTTGATGCGCTGGGTTTTGCCGCGGAGTCACCAGAGCTACTAAGAGAGATGGACGAGGTCTGGGTAGACCCGACACAGTCCTCGAGTTTACACACGGTGTGCGAACTATACAACCACGAGTTCCAGAAGCACGGACTATGCTACTCCGCCAACGGTGGTGAGGACTTTGATTTCAGTGCTCGGGAATATTTTCGTGCGGCAATGCGTGCTGCCGCCGTCAACAAGGAGGCCACGACGACGATAAACCGCTGGGCAGCAGCGAACAATCCGAAGACGACGCTGGCTGCTATCACGGCGCTTTACCAGACGCGAGTGCAAGTGTTGTGCTCGGCTGTTGCACCAATCGATGGCACCATGGGGGGCGGAGCTGGGAACAGCCTCGCTGTAATACACGTTTGCTTCAGCAAACCAGCCAATGCTTCGGCTGCTCTGACCCCGATCGACTGCAAGGACCCGTCCTCGACCACCGTATTCGTCCCGTGCAGCCCCGGGGTTCCCATCACACTCACCAAGTACACTCCACCACCGCTAGCGTTGCCAGTTGCTGTTTATGAGTTGTAGAGGACGCTTGAATTGGGTGGAGTCGAAGGGAGCATGAATGATCTAAATCACTGCGCAGGAGTGGAGGAATTAATCAAAACTAACGTTGTTAGATGCATGCGATTTGATGCATTACCCCCCAAAGATGATAGAAAGGAGATGGGTTCAGAATGGGTTATATTTGCAAATTTAATCAACTTAATTCAAATAGCGATCCAAGTTGCCGCAGTTTTCCCGCCAAATTCTTCTTGCTGCTGGCAGAAGTCTCCAGTACCTGCTGCGCCGCTGGGCGCAGGTATCCGGTGAGTATGCTGTACACTACACGATGAAGTTGTCCCGGAAGCTTGATATCTAACGCGTGAACGTGGTGCTCTCTAAGTATAAGGAGGGATGATGGGTGGACGGCAATTATCCCCACGATGGGAGCACTTTAAAATCGTCGATGCTACTCAGCGTTTGAAGTACAAGGATGCACACTGTCGGTACTGCGGGAGACTGGCTTATCACGAAAATTCAACCGTCACGACAGCTAAAGAAGCACATGCTGAGTGTGAAAAGATGCCCCCGGAGATTCTGCCACGGTCCTACTTCGCCGGGGTCGTGAGTACCTTCGGCCGACGAGAGGGAGGCACAACGCATTCGATCACTGACAAGTAGCGTGCTGTAGCAAAGAAGAAGACAATAAAACCCTTAACAATATAAAAGCTTTCCTTGTTGACTCTGCGAAGAATTTCCACGACTGACCTTGTTTCCTATGCTCTCAGCGGCGTCTCAGTCGACGCCCGCCGCTCAACTTCAACCTTCCATGTGGGCATGACGCCCCTCCTTCCCTAGATACCACATCAGCTCCGTGTCTCCCGTCCTCGATTCTCGTCGCGCGTTCTCTGTGTCTTCTTGGGGTGGTGTCAAGCGGTCTCGGGTCATCACAAGGCGGGCACCGTGCCACTCTGGCTCGGGCTCTGAATGCTTGCCCTCGTTGGAGACGTTGACTGGCCCGGCGCTCGACTTCATCCTCACAGACTCGTCCCATGCAGTATACGAGGGCTGTAAGCGCGCTATCCGGACGCGACCCGTGACAACCCTCCCCGACTCCATTTTGCCGTCCCCGGCAAACCGTTGGCTTTTCTGTCGAAGTCTCGGGTGCGTCGTGTCCGTAGTCTCCTCCGCCTCCACCGTCACCGTCACGGGAGCAGGACCGCCACCAGCACCAGCAGTTCGTTTCACCCAATTGGGTTCAGCTCTTTTACCTTCCGCATTGACTCCATCTCGTAGTTAGGAGACACTATCTCGTTCTTCACGTTCACGAGCGTCCATTCGTGCTGGCATACTTGATATGCCAGCATTCACAACTTTCTTTGGCGTTGGCTGTTTCAATCTGCTCTCATATCGCTGCATAAGCCGGCTGTACAGGCCACACACCACCACTGCTACGAACGCATCAAGACATGCAGGCGAGAACGCACCCCAGGCGCTCCACAACAACATCGCTATGGCGACGTCAACCCAGCCATGCAACACACCTTCCAGCACGTCATACGCTACCCGGGGTAGATACAGCACTAAGGCCACTACCAGAACGACAAACACGTAGATTCCATCCGCCACATCTCCAATTCGACCTCCCATAGCCCAAAACGCTTCGTAAATAGCGAGTCCATACCTTCTGATAGCGTGCCATGTTGCTTGGGCAGCATCGGGAGCAAAGACGCACAACGTGTGGTAAAACACCACCCATCACGTGCTCCACATGCGTCCGAACATGCCAAAATCGTCCTCGTAGTCTCGCAGCACCGCCATCGGTACCACCACCAGCAAGGCTAGCACTGCCCACGCGTAGTCGGGCGGATTCATTTCTAACGCCACAGGACTTCGTACGGCGGCTAGATATCGATCGAAGCAGGTATATCCAAAAAACACGATCGCCACACCGCACTGATGCACCCGAGCGAGAAACACCCAGAGCACGTTCCGTAATGAAGTAGTTAGAACCCACGTAGCGATAGCCACCAATCCCCACACAACAGAAGGCACATCATCTCCAAACGAAGCCGATAACGTTGCCGTGGCCACTTCGAAGGACGGCATCCAGCCATCCTTTCTACTCTCACCACCGTGAAGAAAGAAAAACGAGAAATACCTCGAAGTTTCTAAAAGCCAGACATTAAAGGGGTCAGCTCCCTTCAAGTCGTTCTTGGTCGCTCATTGGCGTACCCTTCCCATCTTTCTCTTGGAAACGGGGTACTTCAGGTCCCGTCACTCTTCTTCGTGAAGAAACGCCGTCCGCACTCGCCAATCCGACCAGCCCCGCATACCAGCTCCAATCATCCCACTACCATGACCAAGACTTACACGGCGTAGGGGCTCGCCGAATTCCGCGTATTCTTAAACGATCTCCTCGATAGGACACCCACCACTCTCAACGTCCGCGCCGCTCAAGAAGCTTTCTGGGACCGGCAGCGTCACCGTCTCCTCCGTCCAGCCCGTCGTCCGTCATCTCCAGTGTTCTTGACATGAAACCGGCGGTCCCGCTCCAAGTCCGTCGAGCGATCGCCGTCGTGCTTGCCAAGGCCGAAAAGCAGGGCAAGAAGCCCTGGCAAATCGCTTACGCCTGGTCAGGTCGTCATCTGCGGTACGACCCCACTGAGTTCCCGGACGTCCACCGTGTCCACTGGCGCTTCTGGGTGGCGTATCGACGCCTCCTCTGGACCTGGGTGTTCCACGCCCCGCTCAGAGACTCGGCCGATACCAACGCACGTCGTAAGTACAAGATGCGCGCCGTCCAAGCTCGCCTCCGGTTCCTAAGCGTCTGTATCGAGACATGGGCTACTACCGCTTCATGGAGCGTCTCGACGATCACGATGGCTTGTTCTGGTACCGTGGTCAACCCGGTAAATGATCTCCCGAAGCACAAAACTATTCCGGCGCTGCAGCTGAAGACCTCGTCGTTCTTTCTCGCCGTGATGAGAAGCGCTACAAATTCACGATTGCCCACGCCCTTGACCCCGGTTTCATCGACGACTACGGTTACTTATGCATGCGTGCTGCTGGAATCCACCGAAGCACTTGATCCAGACGCCAAGCCCGCGTTCCGCCTTAGCAACACCGCTCTAGCATGAGTTCGTCGTGACATTACTGCCAGTGGTGCTGTCAGCTCCACCTGGATGGGAGACGTGTCCGAGGACCCCTGGAAGAAACTTAACAACCATTACGACATCAAGCGAGTCCAGGATCGCGGCCTCCGCGAGATCGCCAACGGGAAGTACAAGACGCCAACAACTCCGGCCATCGCGCTTTTCGAGACCGCCGTCGACGACGTGTCCGACTTCGAAGTGGACGGCGTCCCCACATCATTGCCGCCAAAATCCGATTCCGACGTAGACGACGAAGAAGAAAAAGAAGTCGTCGTGATCGACTGAGACTCCGACCCGAACATGACACCTTCCCCAGTAACGAGTCCGTAACTCCCAGAATATCAGCCTTAAGCGTTTGCACCTCTTTTCGTCTTCATCCCTTCGTTTATCAGATACCTTCGCTCCACGAAAGTAGGCACTTCCTTCTTGAAAAACCGCCAACAAATCTTGGAGTAAAAAAATATAAAAGCATAAACTTCATCCACACGTCTCGAGATAAGTTCTTCTCGACGCGTTCCACCCATTCGTTCCGCTTCCTAGCAGTATGGACGTTCCATAGTACTAGAATAGGAGTTCATCTTCGTCCACGACCGCATTGGCTTCCACAAGCCGCGTACTCCTCCGTAGTTCCGGCAAATTCTTTCTCCTTTTTTCTGCATTCTCAAATGCCGCAATGAGGGCGTTGTATTCCGGTGACAACGCCGCACGAGGCAGCCATAAAGTTTCATACGTGGCAGTCAACGCGAGATACTGCACCTGTCGATTTTCAAACCTCTTTGCCATTATCTCCACCACCGGCGAGCTTATCCCCGTGAACGCCGTCTCCTCATTTCCAATTGAAACGCGTTCCACGAAGCTCGTTACAGGAAGGTCTTCCTCATCCAGTGGTCCGTCCCCCTCGATGCGACACTCGCTGTCCACGCCCTCTGGGACTGCATCCGCATACGGTCGACTCCAGAGCCCTTTAAACTTCTTCATCCGGTTTACGTTGACTGTCACGACCTTGTCCGGATGACTGTGAATGTCGACACGGTAGGCGTTCTCCCCGACTTGGCCAAGAACCCGATAGGGTCCATGCCAAGAGAACGCCAGCTTTTTCGTTCTTCGTTCTCCACGTCGAGCCTTGAACATCTGGTAGACCCATACAGAGTTCCCTTTGGTCATGGCTTGAATGAAGGAAATGGGAACCGCCGTCCCCCATGAAACGAGCGAACAATTTAACCTTAGGAATATCTGTTCCTGAGGTTTTAGACTTCGTTCGCCCAATAACTTAAACGGGAGGAATATTAACCTAGCCGGGGGATGCGAACATAAACTTCCTGTTCAGGCGCGCTGATTGGTTGATCAAGGTCATGATGAAACGACGCATAAGTTCGCTTTAAATCCGCGGCTTTCGTGGGGGGTCACCTCCACTGACTTGCTCCCTCATCAGGATAATGAACCCAGACGCTTCTATCGTGCCCTGCAACGAGCAGAATGGCGTATCTGCCGGTGCAGTGGAATCACGTGGTGAAACTAATCGATTTGGTGTGGTGGTGGCAATGGTTTGACGTAATCGCACTCTAGCAGTGAATGAAAGCGGCCAAGAGCTAATGGTTCGCGAAGAAGTCATCATGACGGAGAACAATATTCAAAGAGAGCATTTGAAGCGTGAGCTACAGGAAAGTAGGCGACTCATTGAAGAACAATGGCTCGCGTTAAATATGCGTTCTCAGAAACTACTCAACTACACGAATGGGCACGCCGAACAAAGCCGTGCCGAATCCGAGCGGTGGTTCGAAGAACAAATGAAGGATGGAATCCAGTCTTCGCACAATCGTATTCAAGAAGATGTTCGAGAGCAGACCCAAAACCTCGCCCTTCAAATACAAGAACAACTTTGTGCGGACAGACAAACAGAATTCGAAGAAATGGAGACACGCCTCACACACCAGTCGGAGCAACGACAACACGCAGTGGAGTTAGCAGAACAGCGCGGTCGGACTGATGTTCGCCAGGTAGCGGCGGCACATGCCCGAGGGTGGAACGAGCAAATAGGAGAAGTGAAGAGTTGGACTCAACAATATGTTCGGACGTCCATTAAGGCGCATGAAGAAGCTGCAGAGGAGTTATTATCGCGCAAAATGCAGAATTGCGTTGATCAGCGGTTGATTGGGTACGAGGCCCATATGGAAGACCTAATATCTGCCAGTTTACGTGAGGAGAGGGTGGTTATTGACAATGGTCTCGAAGCCTATACAACCAAGGCGCATAAAGATCTGGAGAAATGTGTGGATAGCAAGGTCTAAATACTGACAAAACGCCATGACAAGGCATATTCTCGTCTAGAGCGAACAATGGAAATGCGCACCAGTGGTGTAGAACAGAAGTCAACAACTGGTTTGACCGATTTTGAACGTGTTATTGGAAACCATATAAACGATGAAGTGAAGCGGGTGGTTGCAGAGCAGCAGAACAAGTTACCGACCACTGTTCAGCAATACCTAGAAGCCGAACATCAGACGGAAACCAAGGTAATGACCAACCGAATCGATGAAGCGGTCGAAGCAGGTGTCCAAAAGCTAATACCCCGAATTCAACTAGCTGCTACGAACTCAGTTACGACATCCAGTACAACCCGGAAAGCTTGCATCGAACGCCGGTTGAACGAACAACTTACAACAACTGGGATGGCAGCTACGACAGGTATGCATGGAAGTAGTTAAGTTGGAAATTCGTGCGTTGGCGAACAATTGTGGCTCGATTTTGTGGTCGTCGTAGGGTCTGCTACTGTGCCACCACACAGCAGCACGTGGGGCATAAAGCTCCGCCGGTGGCAACGAATGCTGCAACTGAAACCTACCCTAACAACAGTGTGAAGGATACGATAAAGTCGCCAACTAACTTTAAGATGCCCGAAGTCACTCAAATAAGTCGGTATGCTGCGAAGATAATCAATCAGGAAGGGATCACGGCTAGCAAGCAATCACGACTAAAGCAGGTGCGCGCTGTTTCGAAGCGTGACATCGCTAATCGTGCTGCTGAACGTGCCGCCGCCCTTAAAAGGTCTCACAAAATGAAGACACGTTCTCAAAAGAGCCAACAGCAAGCTATCGTGTAAAGCTGGAGGGTATTTCGTGATTGGCCATGAACTTCAGCAACACGATCGAGCGCGTTGGATATCAACTTCTTCGACCCATGGCCAAACAGCACCTGTACTGACATGATCGTTCTGCATTTTTGTTTTCCATGCAAATGTCACCGTACGATCCATGTTCATGTGATCAAAAGGCTACACGCCACGGCAGTGACAAATAATAATCAATAGCAATCAGAAGCAATGCATTCATGTTCATTTAGTTATCGTTGATCTCTTCATCGTCAGAAACAAACGCGCTGGCGCTTGATGTCGAAAAGTTTTGCTGCATCCGATTCCAGTCCACTCTTTCAATTGTTTCAGGCTCAAGATTGGCTTTGACGTTGGTAGGCAGATTGTCTTCAACTGCAGCTGGCGTCAGCTTTGGACACTGGTAAATATCCACAAATGAACAATTCTGATGCAGAAAGCACGCCATGCCGATGTTTTGAGGGCTTGTCGACGCTCGCAGTGCTGTCACAACCTGGCCGCTTTTACCAAAGTCCCGTTCAATTTGTGCCGATGACGATGGAACAGCAAAAACGATTCGTGCTACAAGAGGGAGAAGTACGAATGTCTTTTGTTCGAATTGACAATGCCAGAACTGAAGGATTGATTCCGGCCTGGATGACACTTGCTTTCCATTGACCAGCGTAGCTGGAAGCATCAAGAGACCATCCGTGTTGTTCAGCCACTTCTTCATTTCAACTTCAACCGCGCTGTCGTAATGGTTGCGGGGACGCTGAGCTGAACGTGGACATGGACGTCGACTACCAGTAAATGCGGTCATAATACCATCGTCAAAGTCATCGGTTTGGGCTGCAACAGCAGACTCATCCCTGGGTTCGTCTTCCTCATTTCCAGTTGCTACGAGACGCATCAGCGCTTTTAGTCGGTTAATTACAGCAGCGCAAATTTTTAAGACGTGACCACGTATCTCGGAATCAGTGATTTTGCCTTCCGTTCGAGCAACTGCTTCGACGACTTCATCCATTGGCCCCCCTAGTTGATTTGCAGATGGGCGAAGCATCAACTGCATCTCGAACGTGTAGGAACCGCTTTCAATGTAACCAGGATCAGTGTATTTCCGAAAAAATAGTGGTAGAACACCGTTCGTAGCAGTTTGCGTGTATTGGATACCAGTGAGGTCAGTTGATAAGGCTGGATGTAGACCGGGTTTTTCGGCGTAGTATCGTATCGGCGGATGGGTTTATCCAGTACGAAATCTGTCATTCGGACTGTGTAGAGCGAGAGAAGCACTTGTACTTGATTTGCATCTTCGGCTTGTGCACATTTGTTCACTAGAATGATGGACGTTAGAATGGACAGCATTTGACCAAAGTGCTGATAGCAACCAGCCAGCGGAAACCCTTGGGGTACATTCCCTGTGCGAATTAACTTGGCATCACGCTCTGTGTACCAAGCTTCCAAAGCAGGCCACTTTTCCAGGATTCTCTGCATCGTTGCGGCCATGCCCATAAACCGGTGCAGCTTGTACCCGACTAACTTTGAACCATTGCCCTACCCCAGCATAATCATAAGTACTGGTAACAAGTCCCCCATCGTAGAGTTTGACACCGTGTCGTTTACCGTTTTCGACATCTTGTTCAGCAGCTCCGACATTTCAGGATTATACGACTTGCGGGTCAAACCACATCCCATCTTTGTCGATGCGTTTATCATGTGAGGCACACACCACTTCCACTGAAGGCCCAGACCCGTCTACATCATCCACTTTACGTCGGGACCACTGTCGGTCGTTGCGCCAAAGAAGTCCGATGGAGATAAACCGAAATCACCCAGAATGCTTCTCAACCATCGCTCAATAGGACCCCGGATACCTTGGTCTCGCTCTTCATAAAAAGGACAGAAATGACGCGTTCCCAGCAGCACCGACCGCATCCGAAACTTGGCATCGATGAAATAGACGCGAATACCTAGTATTTTTTGTGCTGAAGCTTGGAGGTCCAAAAGTCTACAACCATAGTGAAGCATTTAATAAATCCAACTCAATTGTCTTTGAGGCAACCCGTCATCTCATTTCGCGCAGCAGCATACAACTCAACCAGGGACAATTCCTGGCGTTTACTGCAGTCATGAATTCTTCATTCGAAACGAGTTCCCTGATGATTATGGATTCCTCATATTCTCGAAAGCGAAATGGAAGGCAATTGAAAATGATGCGAATGGTTTCAAGAAGCAGCAACAAACGCTTGGTATCCTCCCGGCACAAAGCAGACGCTAGAATTCGATTCACCTCTTCTTCACGGCCCCGCTTGCGTGCTGTCTGAAGTATCGTTTTCGCTGAGTAAATTTGATGTGTGTCAGACAAGTGCTTTGTTGGGTTTGACGTTTTCCCCCATGTAGCTGTAGAAATGTGCACTTGCGCCGGCATGCATCACTCGCCATGCACAACCCCCCCCCCTACCACAGGCGCTCCACGAAAGACGCAATTCACGCGCATTCCATATTTGAAGGTTATCGAGCGGTGGTTGCGAGGAAGTAGTAGTGGTGTGCATGTTGGTGTCGGACGAAACCCGATAACAGCAGCACGAATGCATGCCGGGATACTAGCAATATCGTCCACGCCGTATAGTTCAGATTGACCTGGAGGCCACACAGAAGGTTGGGGACTGGCTGGCGATTCAGCAGCTGCTTGTTGAGTGTTAGAGGGCAGCGCTGCAGGTGCTAAAGCGGCATCGTCACGTCCCGCGCTTGATCGGCGTGCCACTGCGCTGGAAGCCACATCTTGTCTCGGTACCGTTGGTGACTCAGTTGTAGGTTGTTGTGGTAGATGCTGGAGCCCTCGCATTCGATGCTGGAGCTGCAAATTCGTCTGTTGACCATCGCTGTGAACCTGCGACGACAAATCATCAGCCTGTGAACCACGCTGTGGCGACGCTCTCCCTGACGACGGAGGTGCACTTAGCTCGTGATCAAAGCCAAATTGCTGACGTGCGTACGTATGGTCAGACCTGGTATCGTCGATCAATCGATCTGATAATTCACCTGGTGAGTCATATGATGTTCCCTGCTCATCATCGCTTTGTGACCATTGCAAAGCTCCTTCATGGCTTTCATCGCCGTTTAGCCGACTTATAATCGATACGGTGCGCCAGTGCAATCCAATCAACCTAGCGAATCAAGTCAAATTCAGGGGTCGTTTTAGCTGTGTGTGACTGCGAACTTGTTCAGCTCCGTACGCGCTGTACGTTTGGTGGGGATGCCTGTTGCATAACTCGCGAGGTGAGAATTCGCAATTAACATAGATAATATAAGCATGTAGAACTGCTTACTCGGTCTCCCGTTGAGCGTTTGGATAATGCGTATCCACGACGAATGTCCAACTTGACTGGGCAAAGCCTATAACATGTCACCAATACGTAGTATGTAAGTAAACCCAACGGAGCACAACCAGTGCGTAAATGATCAAGAGCAACTTACAAGATTAAACAAACACTCTTGATCCTGTAGCTGGGGGTGGGCTGGGGACGAATTGTCTTGATTGCCGGCGTCTTGGCGTCTTGAGGTGCTTCGGAAGAAGGAGATTTCCAGAATGGCAGCTACTTTGCGAGCCCCTCGCTCCATGCTCCGTGCTCCCGACACGTTGGTCCTTGCTCGTGTGTCCTTTCATTCTCCACTCACATACATGCAAAATCATAGCTGTAATATGGAGAAGTGCTGAATAAGAATCATAGGTCGGCCTGAGAAAGGCAGCAAGCAACGAGAAAAGTAACGATACCGATCTAGAAGGACNAGCCGATCGGAGGTGACCCACGCTCACGAGAGGCCCACTATTGACTAAGATCGGGATTGTATGAGTTGTGAGGTATGGAGATGGCGACGGATGAATAACCGGCGGAAATCGAGACAGAGCGAGACCGGCTAGAGTCCGATTGAGGCAGGATGACGATGGATCGACGAACAACAGGCCGACCAAGGTGGATCTACCTATCAAGGCAGATCGTCGATCGAGGCAGATTATCGATCGAGGCAAATTGTCGATCGGCATACAGATATTGGCAGATCGACGATCGGCATACAGGTTCTGGCGATCGGCATACAGGTTCTGGCGATCGGCATACAGGTTCTGGCAGATCGATGGGAGGCACAATCGGGTACAGCCGGGGCAAGAATCCAGGTGTTGTCAAGTTGTGGATGAAACTCAGGGTGGGGAAAAGGTAGATATGTAGGCTACCCATAAATCAGACTCGAATTTGCTTTGGACTGCTTAAGTGCTTTTGCAAACGCCAGGAAACGCCACTTCCTGGACTCATGCATTCTGGGGCACTAGCTCCATCCGGGTCGATATGAATCATCATAGACCCGGTATCCTCATCCAAGTCACTAGTGTCGACAGCACATTCACGCAAGGCGGAACTCTTAGCTGGAGGAGGTTCCGTCTGAGTAGCACACTCCTAGCCGCCACTCTTCGCGTGTTCGCGGTGTTCTCTTCTCCGGCAAGCTCATCCTGGAGAACAGTGGGTAGCGCTTCAGGCTCCGTTGGCAGCTTAATCATACGCACCTTGCCGGTACCAGACGGCGACCTTAACAACAGCTTTGACGGCAAAATGTACTCGGGGGTCTGCACGCACGGCGGCTCCAGAGCCTCTGCAGCTCGGGTCTTTTCTTCCTCTTGCATCCGGACCCGTTTCTAGGGCAAATTCTTGTAGATCAGTACCTGCCATTCGCGGTACTTCTGAGATCCAGGACGCACAAAGTGACCGAACTGCGGGTAGTAATCATACTGCACAATCCTCGCAACGGCTGTCCCGCCATCTACCCACAGTTTCTTGTTGGAAATATTCACCACTCTCACAGCTCGACCAGGACATACGCGATTAGATCACCTCCGTCACCCACCGATCTCCACGTCCGACCCAGACCACCTCGTTCTGTGGGTTAGTCTGGCCATAATTAATACGGACCACCGCGTCCTGGACTGGACCCAAATAGAGGTTCTCACTCGGACGGGCGGGAACATTCACACCTTGCAGATTCCTGGTCGGACCGTTCATCATCACGATAGTTTCTTCATCAGGCAATTGAACCAGTCCTTCTCGTATACCCAACCGAAGTCCGGCAGCAACATGAAATTCATTCCCAACAAGACATCGACTCCGTCGCCGATGTTACCAACCCATATCTCCAGGACATAAACCACTCTCGGACCGAGAGTGATATTCACCTGAACATGAGCAGAAATATACGTCGGCACTCCTCCCAGACACGACACGCGGATCTGTTTGTGCTTCTTGAGTTGCAGGCCAAGCTTACGCGCAAAGTCTAACCCCACTATACTCACAGACGCTCCAGTGTCCAACAGGATACTGGTCCGACAATTATTCACTACACCATGAACCACAGCAACTTGACGTGACTCTTCTGCATCATGATTCTCCCANCTTCTTAAGCCCGGCGCGTTCTGGATCCCAATCCAGCGGGCTTAGTGGTTTAACGACTTACCAGAGTCTGCTCCACCACTTACCAGTATTTTTCTCGGAGGTGGCTCGGCAGGTCCTTCAGTGCACCTTGGCGAGCGAGATCTTTGATGGTTTCGAACATCTTCACATCTTCACATCTTCGCAGGATTCATCAGCGTGAAATTTGCCACAGAGCGGAAAATGGCGTGTTCGGCACTCTAGTCGGATGGCCGGACTGGTGGCAGCGATCGCAGACAATGTCTTTCCAGCAATTTCCTTCAGAGTGGTCCCACTGTTGGCACTTTCCGCAGAACGTATTGCGACTTGAGCTCTCATGACGCGGCGACCACGGCGCGGATGGTCCAGTTCCTGAATGTAGCGGCGGGCGCCCCATCCATGACACGGTACACTTCTCCAGCAAGTTCTCTCTTCCAGCCAGTCGACTTCGGTTCCGACGCAGTCTCATCTCGTGTTTCTCGTTTAGCGATCAGTGCTGACTCCACCTTGGGTGTGGTTTCTTCCTGGGAGCTTGATTCCTGGAATCGCACATGCTTGTCATTATCCATATCGGAGTCAGCATCTTAAGCCAAATACGCGCGTCCTGAGGCCGGGCGACGTGGCTTGAACTTGCCTTGCGGAATGTTGTCAGCCCGGAAGTCCCGCGTCCTGGACGGCGGAGTGCCATAGCCTTCTTCACGACACACCTCCTCATTGCGCTTGAGTGCTTGCTCCACGCTGTCGATGTTGCGGAATCGTTGGTCCGGCTATGCGGTCTTGAGCTGTCCGTTCTTCAGCTTCTTGATGAAACGTTGGATGTGCAATTCCCGTTTGGACGCAGGTCTTTGGTAACGAATCTCTGACTTCACTGCAGCTGGATTCAGGCGATAGAAGAATGCTCGTGACGTCTCAGCGTGGCGCATCTTGAGCGTGTAGTAGCGCTCAGCGTACGAGCCCGTAGTCTGACAGAAGAGCTTCCGGAACAACTTGGATATCTTCGTCCAGTCGTGTCGCTTCTGTTTTGGGAGCTGGGTATACCAATCGCGCATCATGGCCGGCATCCGGTTCCTGCGCTGACGTATCTTCATGTTACTTGACCATGAGCCTTGGTTCGTCATATCCAGGGACCGTTCCCACCATCCGACACGATCTTCCAAGGACGCACTCTGGTTGAATTTCTCCAATGCATCAAGTTGATGAACGGCCGAACAGACCACACAGTCTTGCCGTCCCTGGACGACGTATTCACCGGAGCATCACCACAGAGCTCTCCATCCGAATCACTTCCGGAATCGCTCCCAGAATCAGATCCCGAACCATCATCATCGCTCGAGTCGGAACTGGAGCTAGAATCTGAATCATCAGGACCAGATGACGGTGGGCCCACATTCTCGCCTTCGCGCTTCTTGGGCGCTCGGTTCTTGCGAGACTTCTTGGACGAATTCTTCTTGGATGCGTCCGACGTGGACGAAGGCGTCTTGGACGACTGCGTCCTGGAGTTGTATCTCAACTTCAAGCCTGAGGCTGAAGCTCCGGGTTCTTGTTTAGCCGCAGGTGTCTTAGACTCAGTTGAACCTAAAGTGGCTGCTTGGAACTGAGCTGCCCCGATCTCCGTTATGTTTCCTGGCTTGATCGAATCACCTGTACTCCCGACACTTTGTGCTGGGTGTAGTATCGGATGGCCCGATTCTGACACCATCGCAACACCCTGCGCCTTGGCTTGATTCGTCGGGTCCGGTTGAAACGTTGCACGGAGGCCTTGAGCACTAGGCGGATTCACTCAAAGGTTGCGGATATGCTCATTCTGGTATCGTTGAACATTCTTAGCTGCTTCCCGCTCTTTTTCTCGCTCGGCGGCCAATGCTTGATAAGCAGCTGCGTTCGCGTTTAGCTCACCCTGGGTGATCTGTGCCCATTGGACACGTTCCGCTTCCAGTTCGGCTTCACGCCGTTTCCAGCGTTCTTCCGCAGCGGCGGCGTATTGCTCAGTATGGGCTTGAGCTTTCCTGGCTACTTCCGTATCGTATTACGCCTGCGTCCTGACAGCATTTCCTGTATCCTAGACGTTGTCACTACTGCTCTTTGCGAGGAATTCCACTTCACGTTGAGCGAGCTCCGCTTCGCGCTGACCTGCTTCAGTATTCGCACGACCCTTCATTTCCTGAACTTCCCGACGCCCGTTCAGGCGTTGTTGCTCCAGGTCGCGTTGCATTCGCGTCCACTTCTCGTCGAGTGTTTGCTGCATCGAAAGCTGGATCTCGTACTGCTTCGCTTGGAACAGCTGTTGCTGCTGTTCCATCCTGGTCATTGACTCTTGCTGCTGGCGCATCGTGTTGAGAGCGACTTGCGTCACCCCAGACGATACTGATGAGCCGGATCTCGAACGTCGTGAGCGACTTGAGCGACCTGGCAGTGCGGTACTCTCGGATTTTACCGAGCGTGCCAGTCTGTGATACTCGTGTCTACGACTGTGGCTACGCCGGCTTCTACTCGTGCCTGCGTCACTGGCCAAGGACGCCAATCCGTCAATCATGGGCGCTACATCTTCTTCCACTGCATCCATGTGTACGTCTTCCTGTTCCACCTTGAGTGCTTCCGGAGGGACTACCGTGCGCATCACTGTGAAACCACCTCCCATACCTGAGACTGCACCTTGAGCACCTGCATTCTGGGCTATCATGGCTACGCTCCCTGATCCGGCATACGGCATGTGCGTCGTGGCACTTCGCCCAAATATCTGACGACTGAGCCGACGACTGTGTACTGAGCACGATTCATCCGATGATCTGAAGGGTCAACCACACTTGGAACAGAATCCGAAATGCGGCTCGATGCTGTTCGGATTGACCCGTCCTGGACCGATGCATCTGGCGTTGGGTGTCAGGATGGCAGAGAACTTAATGACGGCGTCGACAACGATGAGGCCGTTGATGGCACTATCGGGACTGGGGGTGCGTGCTGGGCACGCTTCGCTCCTTGTTCACTAGCGGATGATCCACTCGGGCCGTGAGGTCTGCAGAGTCCGGGTACCCGAAGTCGCAATACGAACTCGCGTCCTAGTAGATCCATTTCGTGATCGGTCATCATCAAGTCTCCATCTGCGTCTTCAGCATGGTAATCCAGAATCGGAAGCTATTCCTTGGCTTCACTCGCTGATGACGCCAGGGTCACCTTGAAAGGAATCCCCAGAGTCATCTGCTTCCACTCGATCAGCTCGACCCACAGATGCTGTTGAACTTCTTCTGCTACTGAACGCACCAATCCGACCGCGACTTTGGACGCATGCGTCTTGGGCCACTCCGGGATCAGGTTGTGAAACCCGACGCCCGATTCGTAGAAGATTGTCTGCAGCAGAGCTACACATTCTTGTGGTGACAGCAGGCTGGGCGGCACTTGAATCGGTGCCACATCCTGGATGGCTCCGGGCTGGATGTAGCCCAGAGATCCAAGCCTCATTCTGATCCGCCATAGACTTCAGTACTTCCACGTAATCTCCCGTTTCAAACGCGGCGTGATACCACAACCTGGGATCAGGCCTCGGTTTCGTCCACGCGTAGATCGTGCGTTGTGGAGCCGTGTGACCAGGACGCGCTCGGATNTCTTGCACCGGTGGTGGGGAGCTTGTGGCTCCTGACACCTCCGGGGACTCAACCGCATTGACGCCTCCCACAGACGTCTGAACACTCTCATCACGAGGGTGCTCCTCCTAGGCGCGACTCAGTTCCGAGCTAGAACGCAAGTCCGCCGATCCATCAGCCTTAAACGCAGTTTGCGCATCATTCTGGGCCGTAGGTTCGGGAACAGGTTGATCCTGGGCCGAAACTTTCTCCACGTCCTTGGCTGCCTTGAGCGCTCGTTCTTGCGCTCCTTGCTTCCGAGCTTCCCGAACGACAGTGTCCAGGTCCTTGTGCTCTTCGGGCGACAGCCCTTCCGCACGACGCGACTTG
>LGSN01000781.1:0-18466 GCA_001314375.1 Phytophthora podocarpi | reverse complement strand
CTCAAGGGTCTAAAAGAATAAGTAGCGGCTGTGTGTATTGCATAACTCTGTATTTTTTTAGGTTATCTGAGGAGACTTTGCTAGTGGTCGAACTGTCAGCTGTAGCAACGCGGCTCGGAAGGATCTGTACGTGCTCTGTATGCTTGTATATTTGATTCGTGTGATAAACAACTCATTTTACGGTAGGCTCCGGTCCGTCGAAGGTAAACGACGCCCAAAGGGATTCCACAAGGTCACACGTCAACTCCGTTCGGAGACTTCGTTCCAAACGAGGTTCCCGTTTGGAGTCTGACCCCACAACTTTCCTAAAAGGAGGGAACCGTTATCAGGGAGAATCGCTATAGACCACCTGGACGGCAAAGGTGTTCACCCGCCTCGTCTCACATACCGTCTCAGGCGCCATCACTATCTTGTCCAATTACGCGCTAAACCACAGCGTATTGTTCCGGTGGCGTGTTGACTCTGCTTGGAGCCAAAAGAGCGTGATGTTGAAGCCTGACGCGCACCGTAAAGCAGTCGCTCTCCTGTCACGTTGTGACTGCGTCCGTTTGTACCAGCTAACAGGCGTATCATAGCAGTCCGCTGCTCTACTAACCCGAGATTGTGCGCGTGTCGGCTCTAGACGCACGCTCTGCATTTCTAACGCACCATGTCCCCGATCGCCATGACGATAGAACTGTGTACAGCATGGACGATAGCCCTACGTATCTGTTCGCGTGCGTGCGTGCAAACGAACTGTAGCAATCGTTTGTTGCAAACTATTCGACAACGAGATAGGCCAGGGTCGGCGCAGCGCTGCCTACTACTAAAGATGATAAAAAATAATATTAGCCAATGATATGTCAGTACTGATCGAATTTTAACCAATAGAATATACGTGTAATTTTGTAGTGCCGGGCTCAAAATGTTAATCAATAGGAGGTTAGCGCAGTGTTGCTCGCCTATGTTTCGACGTGTACTCAGCAACGCTTTTAGTCAACATAGAACTGGGTGAGGAGATTCTATGCAATGCATATATGCAACTATCTATTGCGTGCAGTCAATACACAGGCAGCGCACGTCAAGCACGTGTGGGCGTCGGCGGCAATGCAGGGTTCTAGGATAGGGTTTAATGGGGCAGGAATAAACCATTTGTACCATCCACCCACCCCGATTGGCCCTGAGGTGGGTAAATTAGGGTTAATCTAAAACATCCACCCGCCCATCGTTAGTAAGCCCACCTAAGGATTGTAATCCCCATTTTGCTTGGTTTTGTGACCGAGATAAGATCAGAAATCACAATTCTGCACTTATAAATGTCAAAACTTGTGTATGTAGCTTTAAGCACCAAAGGCGCGGAGCTGCAAAAAAAACTTGTTTTCTGAGGAGGATATAACCTCGAAGGTGGCAACTGCCTCTGTTAACACGATGCAGTAATATACACACCTGGGCGTATACAACCGCACGGTATACACAGCCACGGAGGACCTTCGTCACAGGAACTATAATAATGACTTTCCAACTTGAGGAGTTTGTTTGTATCAATCGTTTACTTACAGTTAAGTATACCACATAGCTTTGTTCGACTTCTATTTGAATGTGTTTGATTTTTTTTAGTAAGTAAGCTATCTAGACAGGCAGCTTAACGACATGGTGCTTGTGCGAGAGGAGGCATGAGAGGGCTTCGAGTAATCGAAAGTGAGAGGTGTATCGCGCGGTTAATGTGGGCTGGGCTGTGCGAGGAGCTACCGCGTAGTTGAACCCAAATATAATTCATAAAATAATTGACACCAATACAAGGAATTGATAATGGGGTTAGGGTATGGTGTCGAATTAATTCACCCACGCAGAGTCATCGACGACCCGCCCTACGATTTTGAGATTTCGTGTTTTTTTCCAGAACCCTGTGTGTTCTCTGAAATTTATTTCAGAGCTAAGATAGGATCCAGTGGACGTCCCAGTTTCCCAACAATGAACAACTGGTAATTTATTTGAAAAGTGGTTCACTAACATACAGAGGTGGAATACAAAGGCCAATTGAACAAAATACAGTTACGCTTGTAAAAGTTAATACCCGGTCAAGCAAATAAATTACATGGATGTTGCCTGTGTCGTCCCCCCTCCTGTTAGGTGCGAGGCAGGTGAGGTCGCGGTGTTGCTCGAAGGTGCACGAACGAAGTGGGGGGGGGTATTGGCGGCGTCCAGCAGTCGGCAAAGGCTGTTGCGTTTGCGATTGCTTGCACCCTACCAGTACGGTGGTGGGAAAATGCATCGGTCACTGTAAGGCTCTTTTAGGTACTATGCGCTGACGCCTCCGGACCTCCACCCTAAACTGCTAGCTGAATACAATGCTGCTTTTGCTGGGATAATGCTGTCGAGGCGCGGTATTGCATGCGCTGAGTCGCGCGTGGTCTTACAGCTCTGTAAGGCGTGCCTCGATTCGCTTATGAAAAATCCCTCCGAAGTTTGCGATTGCTAATGGCTTATACATTGGTGTGTTGCCGAGCCCTTACGACCAGTTAACCATGACGGAAAACGAAATGGTGAATCTGGCGCAACCGACTCGGTTCGTGGCTGTGGTTCAAGGAGGAAAACATACTGCAATCCGTTCTCACGCCTACTACTTTCACGCTGAGCCTTTCTTCTCCGGCGGCGCTGCTCCCAGCTGAAGTTGTGTCCAGAGGAACGATTGGTGTGGCGATGGTTGGAGCCGTGAATTCAAAACAAAAGGCAACGACATGAAACGGTACCAAGTGCGAGTGCCTCGGTTATTCGCGGAGTTAGACTGGTACCGCGAGAACAACCACCTGTACACGGGTATCGGGATCGCTGGACTGGATCAGGTCGAGGTGTTTGCTAACAACACAGCTGTCGTGCTGGACAGTACGTTCGGTGAAGCTGTGCATGTAGTGAGCCCGGGAAATAGTTCGGTCGGAGCTGCAGATGATTGTAATCAAGGAGACATGGAGGGTGCTGAAGTAGAAATGCCAGTCACGCTATCGGGATTAGCACAGTTGCTTGGAGCGTCCCGCTTGCGTCACAATGAGCCGCTGCCTGCGCATATGGGCGTTCAGAGCCAAGACGAGACTTCGAAGCACTCCGAAGTTGCTCTTGTGACTATGTATGCGATGGAGGATGATATTCAATTGACTCGGCGCGTCCTGCAAGGCACCGACGTTATTGTATGGCGTTCGTCGGGCATTCTTTCGGACTTTGACGACGAATTTTTGATCATTGCTTTTCCGCGCTGTATCCTTTTGGCCGAGGCGGGCTAGACGAGAAACGCCCTGTTCGTATTGGTCTCGAGAAATTTGTTCGGTAGTGTCTCCGTCTATCAACCCGGCGTTTTGCTCGGCACCCTTCTTTTGCCTTGGTTGTGTTTTATTTGATAGCTCGCCACCGCGCGACACATACTATATACCTATGCGTAAAGAAAGATAATGCGTAGTATTGTGACTGTGGATAGAGACCTGCTCATAAAGCACGTAAAACACCTTCAAGATAGGCTTTGTGCTGTCGTGGCGAATTCCCCAGTCCCAGTTTCGCCTCTTGCTGAGCAGCCTGTCCGCGATCTTCTTCTGCGGTGATTACGGGGCTTCGAGCCTTTTGTTAGGTTCTAACCAGGAGCGTGGTCAAGCGAGAACCCAGGCGATGTTGATGCAGCTAGTGTTTGGCCAGTCTGCTATATTTTCCATTATTACCCCGGATTGTAGCGCCACCTATCGGGTGGCGAAGCTTGCACGGGAAAATGACCGATCGCTTGGTAGACCACAACCGGGATGCCCTGGAGCAGTGTTTGAAATGCACGAAGGCAAAGCTCGGGGTGATTGCAACGAGCAATCCGGGTGCGTGAGAAAAGTACTTCGATTATCTGATGAAGGTGTTAGTGGAGGTCATGCTAAACTGGGGCACTGAAAGGAGCTGCTCGAAGCCCGGTGTGGAGCTGTTTGAGGTGACCGGGGCTTATTTTTCGTTCACTGAGTTTCAAGGCTCAACTGGTAATTGACACGGTCATATGTTGGTGTGGGTTACTGGAATGGTAAAACCCGTTGACGAATACTATATGGCGTGCTAGTCAGACGTCGTTCAGCGTAGATTGCTAGCGTATGTCGAGTCCATCGCGTCATCCTTGTTCCCCCTCGACATTGCGTGCTGTCTAAATTGTAGTAGCACCTCGAGTCAACGAGGCATTTCAAGCTGCGGCGTTCCAAAGGCCGAGGAAAGCGCAATGTAGCCCTACCACGGCCAAATGTACAGAGTGTCTTGAGTCTTATGGAGCGGGCAAGTTAGTACGGCGCCAAATGGATGCATATGCTGCTTTGAACCAGGTGAGGCCCGACGAGCGGTCAACACGATTGGCCCATCATCATGATTGGCCCATTATCGTCTAGTGAGTTCGGCTCTGCTACCACTGCTGGACCCGACTTATCCTCGTTCGACTTTAATCCTGTGCCAATCGCTGCTTGATTATCAGGTACATCACTGGTATCACTGTCGGTCTTGCTTTAAGGCGTCCAAGCTAACACCAACAGGCAAGGTTTGCGGGATGTTTTTGTTTTTCTCGAAGGAAACTCGGCCCACTACGGCATGAACGGCCCATGACAAAGTTGTTCTGCGCCGTGATACAGGGAGTGAATACATGAACACATACGTGCCCCTAGTGAATAGTGTGTTCAACCATGACGTTAAATTTCTGACTGCTGTTGAAGGTACGTCACAGACGCTAGCGCTCCGCCTCCATTGTTCTAATTACTCTTGTTTTTATCGATGAATGCTGCATAGGCCCCGAAAAGGTCTACTACATGATGAAGTATATGATGCTGTCGCTGCCGGTCCGCGCTGCATTCAATCCACGAGTTGTTCCATATCCAATGCTCAGGAGGTCTCCGCGCCGCTTGCTGAGCTGTATATTGAGCTGGAATCGCTGTTTTACTGCTCGGTGGGGTTCCAGAACATTCACGTGCGGTCGTGTATGGAGTTCGTACTTAAGGTCGCCGCGGTTGATATAGTTCTTTCTCAGGCCGAACCTGGTTCAGACGTTATGACGTTCAGTTCGTATCTGGATTACATTCATCGTCCGGCGCAACTGGAGGAGCAAAACTTGATGACCTTCATTCGGTTATTTCGAAAAGAGAACGCACCCGCGGTCTGCGTTTTCTGCCTCTCCATGCCCAGCATAAAACGCATACTCTTCATCGACGAGACGAGCATGCTGTCGCTAACCTGCTTCCTGATATGTGCAGTCCAAGCGCTGTTAGTGATCAGCAGAATGAGGAATTCCAGCGATCCACGCTCGTCCTCTTCCACCCGCTTCACTGCGTTGAGAACTTTCGAGTCGTTCTTGAGCAATTGGAGGTGTGGTGGCAAGGTTCAACGCCTGCAGAAGCGCGGCGTCCTCCCCCCCCCCCACTCCAATGACTTTTACGTTTCTCGCGAGCTTGCTAGGCAACGCGCTGACGATGATATGGATGTATATCCTATGTTGACGGCGCGTCTGATGGTGGCTTCGCCTCGGATGGCGATGCTGAATGGGACATTGCTCCCGATGAATTGCTAGCTGATGATCAGATTTGGGATGATACGGCGGTCTTGGACTTAACTACCGTCTTCACCATCTTGATAGAGCGAACGCCGGGTGCTCCGGCAAAAGTCAAGTCATACGGGCACTACAAGCGCTTGCTCAATCTTGGATAAGTGAAGATGCAATACGGCCTGTTGCATATCACAGGGCTGTGGCGGAGGCTGCAAATGGGCAAACAATTCACATGCTCTTTTAGAGTATGTGTGTGTGTGTGGGGGGGGGGGGGGTCAGAAAAACTGCCCACACAAAACGCTATATCGTTCTGGACAAGGAGCAGTTCGACAGGTTAGCGCTGCTTATTATGGATGATTATCGACGAGGGACGCTAAATTATTGGTATGATGAAGATCGAACCGAATAAGCACTTTGGGGGGGGGGTGCACGTCTTATTTGCTGGCGACTGGTTGCAATGGCTACCCGTTGCTGCTCATTCTGCATTCGTGGCGCCACCGACTCCGCCAACTTCGCGCAGATCACAGGGGGCAGCGAGCGCTGATGACGCTACTACAGTGTACTTGTTACGCCAACGAGGCATAGAAGCCTACCACAAAATAAACGAGGTGATCATGCTGGACATGAATATTCGCCATCGTGACGACCCTGTCTGGCGCGATAGCCTGAGCGGTGGTGTTTTGGCGACTACAGACAGGAAGATATCGATTTGGCGAACCTGCGCTGCTGTGATATGAAATGGCTTGCGGCTGCCTCGGTAGAGAAAAAGACGTTTGCTCGATACTTGTGACTTCCAATGCCCTTCGCGTCGAGTTCAACAACTTAGCAACTGTGGCGTTTTGTAAGAAGGCCAAAAAAGCACTTCACTATTTTCCAACCGTAGTCACGCGCTCGCATTTTGACCTCACGCGTGGGAAACGCCGCAGTTTAGTTCATATTCGCAGCGGCAACACGGGCGGCCTCCCTATGTTGATGATACTGGCGGAATTCTTGACGATGCAATGCACTAAGAATGTTTCGCGCGCGCTGCATTTGGCTAATGGTACAATTGGTTTTGTGGTCGGGTTCCAGGTATCTACCGGTGACAATGTCCGGGTTGAAGATTGTGGTGAATACTAAGCCTATTACCACATGAAGCCTGACGAAATCATTTTTTTTGTGGCTGCATGAATACACCCTCGTCCACGAAACCATCATGGGCTGTACCCCTCCTGGAATATCCCCTGTCCGCCGCCGTAAAGACAGTGGTGTTAAAGTTTCCATTCGGGACCACTTTTTTGGGTGGCTGTAGACCAAGTACCGCTCATTCCTACGTTTGGGTTGACGACGGAGAAGTGTGAAGACCTCACAGAGGAAAAGGCTTTCATCTGACCGCTGCGGCATTACACCCGGCGACAACCCCAACGCTCGTTGTGTTACATTGCTGTTACCAGAGTAAGATCGATGCTGCACATGTTTCTGGTGGAGCCTCTTACGCTCAGTTTCTGGAGTATTATACGCCTTCCGTGGAGGCTCTAGCCGAGACCCGCCGACTCCACCTACTAGAAATAAAATGTGATAGGCGCACAGGCCTGCTATAGTAGATGGTTAGCTATTTTTTTCTTGGTTCCTCTCAAATTTCAGAGCTGCTTCGTGCACTGCACGACTTTGTTGTGAAAGTGTGAGTCGTTTGGGGTTTTGGCCAATAGGAGGAGGGCTGTACGTCTCGTCCCAGTTAAGTCCGAAATAAAACGTTACGATGGGTCATTTCTGTAATTTCGGGAAAATAATTGCAGTCAGGAGGATAGGGTAAGTCGATGTGATGGGTGAGTAACATATGCGAAAAGGACACACACACGTTGGTAAAAAGAGAGGTCCATGCCGCAGGACAGGATGTGGCATGACGTACTGACAAACACACAGGACTTGAGTTTAGTAGGAGGGTGTGTTGTGGTCGGAAGGGCTTGAGTTCTGTAGGAGAGTGCTTCGGAGTCGGATAAGAACGTAGTATATTCAACAAACATGCACATACATGAAGCTAAGAGTACTCGCTGTTCCCACCGCTCTCGCTGCCCTTGCTGTCTTGCTGTCCTCCTCGTCGTTTTTTGAAAGGGACGTATTCAACGGGTTAGATAATTGTTTTTAACATACGAGTTCATATTTTAGTCAATCAAAATTTGTGGCATTTCGTTGAGATAACGGACAGACACAAGTTACGATTTTAAAGAGTGGTGAATTTTCACAACAGGATGCATATTTTAATTTCCGTGTCAAATTTCCGAGACATAGATACATTTATAGTATCGAAGGAGTGAACGCCCCATCTTCTTACAGATATGTCCTGTTAAACAACCAGTGCAGAGAATTTACGAGGTAAAAATCGGACGACAAAATAAATGAAAGGGACAGTAGGGGGTTTCAAAGTATTCATAAATTAGGATAATTTGTTGCGAGAAATGAGCCAAAAATGAGCCAAAAATGAGACCAAAACTGCGCCACCCGAGACGCATCGTTAGGCTAATTTCCCCCAATTTACGGGAATTTTTTGCATTTTTACGAAACAACTAGCTGAGGTCGACTAGTGGTCGACCGCGAGTGTCGCCAGCATCATTATTGCAAGCTGTCGCGGCAAAAAGAAGAGGCGTGGGCAAACTTCGTTGCTTCAAAACCACTTCATGGCGGAGTGTCTTAAAGTTCCAGAACAATCTAACGTCATCGTGGGGAAAAAGACAGGTGATCGAGCTGTAGGCTTTGGTAGCGCACAAACTAAGCTGTCGGGGTTTCAGGCACGGAACAGACGGGAACGAGCTTGACCCTGATGAGGCGGTGAGCCCGGGCACGGAGAAGACGCAGACGAACTTGTCCTAGGCGCAGGCGCGGCCCTGTGGTGGTTGCTTGCAGCGGTAGAGGTAGAGGCAGTCGTAGACACGCACGGTAAGTAGCGGCGCACCAGGGATAGCTATCAGCACTGACCGCAAATACATCAAACTTTTCATGACTGACCGCAAAACTAGCACATGGCCAGATTCTGTAGCTTGATTGGCTAATGACTTTGAAACCGGTACTATTAAGTACCGCGGCCTGTGGGTATGGGAGGCACTAGGTTTTATTACCCCACCGCTCACCCCCTACATGAGGATCAAGCGAGGGTGCTCCGGGGCACGATGCAGCCCCAAATTACTTGAATCCCAGCGCAGCTGGTGTTTCCTTCATCTAAGGTTCAGGAATCAATAGAAACTGAGTGCGTAAGAAGTCTTCGAGGCAGCAGCTAGAACCCGAAAGCCTTCACGCAGTACGCGTACCCCTGCAGCAGTATTACAAGTTCGTTCGACGTCCAGCAAAGCAGACTCGTTAGCCGCTTGCTAGGGCAGACCTGCATCCACAAAATCACAACAACTCGTAAGATAACAAAACAAAGCACAAGCACAACACTCAGGCATGGGTGATCAGAGGTAGAATGCTCAATTGCTTCTGCTTGTTCTTCTTACCAGGTGTAAGTCAATGACGTGAATGAACCACGACACTTTTAACTGTCGTGTCTGCGAATGAACTCAAATGTCTACAAACGAGTACTGGTATGTCACTTGAAGGTAAGGGAACTTGGCGTGTTTCGTGAAGGTCGATCCATTCTCACTCGGCGCAACGCGAAGCGTCAAAGCCAAAGCAGTGCTGTGGGAATGAGGGCGGTGCTCACTATCGAAAGAGGCTGCCTTGGCACACATCGGGAACGTCAGGCGTGTCTGGTGTCTCCGAGAACACAAGCCCACGGAGACTCCCGAGACCACGAGACCGCGGAGACTCCCGAGATAACCGAGCCCGTGGAGACGACAGAGCCCGTGACCCTGCAAAGACGCCCGAAACCGGTCGTTCCACCGTCGACAGCAACGCACAACGTAACAGATACCTAATCCGATATTATTGGATTAAATTCTCCGCTGGCCTCTTCAATGCTGAGAGTGACTTCGACTGCACAGCACACACAAAAATAGAAGGACAAATGGTTTGCAACTTGAGGTGTCGTGTTGACGCAGTGTTCCAACTCTCTCAAGCCCCATGGAATTTGTAATACCCCAAAGAGACCGTTTAGTAGGTCTTCGCACTGCTTGTAGTGCTCTGGTGCCTGTTGCGGGTCCAAGATCATAATTTCTTCTTCTTGAAATTGAACACAGCCCCGCACCAATCGAAGTGAATCGGTAAGAGTATATACTCATGTGTTGTATCAAACGGATTGGAGTTGGCGATGATTTCGAGTTTGGTGGTCGGGTTTGAGGTACTAGCACATGTTGGGACTGACGACACCGACCTCGGTGTGGGTACGCCGAATGAAGCCCATAGCGTGTATCATCGTATCATCGTATCATCATCACGCCACTCACTGCCTCGGAAGCGAAGCAGCGCCATATTTCTCACCCTTCCGAATATCGTGTTGCGTGTCCCAAGTGGTGGCAAACGACGAACAATTGAAGCGAGGCCTCTTGGTGCTGACGCCAAGTACTCATTCAAGAAGCTCGGAACACACAATCGGGTCAGCGCTCAAGCACTTAGTGAAAAATACACAGGAGAAGGTGAAGCGAACGTCACTGGCGCATTCGTTCGGGGCCACCACTTTTCCGAACGCCTTCTTGTGTGCTCCAACATCTCTAATGGGAAGCCCTACCAGTGTTTCGTACGCAGTTTCAAATGACCACAACGATTTCACCAGAGTCCGAATCTTGGTTGGGTTTGGCATGGGTGTCAAGGTTCCTTGAACAAGCTTAGCCGCCTCTTTTTTCGAGGACGCCATTCGTTGTTTTTTCTCCTCTCGCTTCTGCGACTTGCGAACTTTTGGTCAGCCCTAGCTCTTTACGCTCTTGGAGATGAAGAAGCCAGTCTTACTCTTATCTGAACCCCCTTGGTCTGTCGTC
This sequence comes from Phytophthora podocarpi, assembly GCA_001314375.1. Taxonomy (NCBI): domain Eukaryota; phylum Oomycota; class Peronosporomycetes; order Peronosporales; family Peronosporaceae; genus Phytophthora; species Phytophthora podocarpi. Next base: position 8,071 of record LGSN01000781.1, on the reverse strand, counting down.
ATAACGCCTTCAGTGTCCGAAGTGTCTTCAAGCTCTGTTTCGGCTAGCCGCTTACTGATTCTTGGAGTAAAAATCACAGCTTTATCTTTGGAGGATGTTGTCGCCATTGGCGTTTCCATCCCGACGCAGTCGAAACTAATTGTTCTTCAGCTGAGGTAGTCACTGGCAGCTTTTCAGTTACGAGGGTGTTCATTCCAGCGACAGGAAGGATTAAGCTATGTACTACCAGCGAAGTTGGCTTCGAGTCGGCCACAGCGGACGTCGTGTTGACAGCTTCGGATGCCATTGCGTACTAGAATTGGAACTTGACGCAGATTTCGGAGTGGTAGATAGTGAGTTGTCTTTGACAGAGGCAGCTGGAAGTGCGGATACAGAGGAAGCCGCACCAAAATGAGTTTCTGTGTAACCCGACAATTGCGAAAGCATACCCATCCAGTCGTCCAATTCCTCCATGTACACTTGTGGCGTAATACCATCTCTAACGATGTCCTCAAACTTCGGTAGAGCCGCAAACATGTTGTTGAAGACCCCGGTCCCGTTTTGGCTCATGGTATTGGCGATTTTAGTGGCTACTCGAAGAGCTGTTTTATACTTTGTCGTTCCGTTGAGCACCTGGTGGCTTGAAGACGACATCGTTGCATCTTGGATACGGAAATCGTGGCACGCCACGTCACAATTTTCCACGTAGTCTTCTTTTACAGGCTGACTCAGGGCAGACGAACGGGACTAGCGCTGGTGAATATGTGGAATAGGTATGGCGGTCTTCCTGTTCTCCATTCTCCTGTAAATCGCGTGCCGGCATGGAATTAGATAGGTCCGCATGAACACACATGAGTATCAAAAATGCTCAGACAGATAAACAACAACACTTTCGCCGGTCAATAACCTCCGACAAAACACACACACACACACACACACAAAAGGTACGAGCCCCGGCCGTACTGCAGTATCAAGATAATACACATTTGAGTCGGTGCCTTCCCTCGAGAGCTCAAATATGCTGGGCTGTAGCAGGCGAATAGTGTAGCGCGTCTTGCGGTCATTTCAACAGCATATTGCTGTTCAACAAGACGGTATGGATGCTCGCAGACTTCGTGAGCGATATGCTGGAGCTGCGGATCAGCGCCCGTGCAGAGCATGTAGCCCACGCCGGTTATTGACTTCGCATACTCCATTTCAGCCACTGTTTGTAGGAATATCCGCGTATCCACACACTCGTTCAGGCCCATCGTTGGCTTTAGGATATGCTTCAGATACCCCCAAGCTGTCTCCAAACTACAAGATACCCACGCGTTAGTGAATTTAAATGTGTCTACAGAAGCTAACGACCGCGTATCGGATGATCGTGTTGGTTCCTAAGTGGAGCACATGACACCTAACAAAAGTTGCCCACAACGCTTTGCAGCCATCCCAATTTCAGATGAAGTACTGTAAGAACGGGTGTTTTGGTGTCGGCAAGGAGTCGGCAACTGTCAATTGCACGTCGTCAAGAAGAAGAAAAAAACAGATATTTGAGCCCGACCACGTAGTCGGCTTGCTTCGTAGCTTTAACCATCATGTCAATGGCACCTTCTGCTCTTACAACGTCAAACCTTCCAGTACCACGATACTCCCTTTGTACCATTTCTGCTGGAGGTATTTTTTGACGTGAAAGTGTCATAGTATCACTTTGCCTGCGGGAATTCTTCATCCAACAACATGAACTCGCCGAAGTCCTTATCGATCGTCACCACTTTGATATATTGCCATGTGGGTTGAGCGATTTAAACTACGAAATGGTACTCTTCACTTTCGTTCTTCATCAAACTGTGCTGAACATATCGACCCTATCCAAATCGCAAAACAATTGTGTCAGTACTCATAACGTTTGTGCCTGCAGCCTCAATAGAGGATTCTGAGAGTAAATAATAGTACCTGCAGGTACACTAACGTGCTGTAAGCACCTGTAATATTTACATGGCCGTACACATCGTGGACCATAAAGCTGAACAATTTGTACTTTGCATCATTGGTGTTGTGTGTCGCATCTTCCAGCAGCACCTCAGTGAAGGCTGTGAAAAACCGGTTCGTTTGATTGCTTTGGAGGGTAATCGTCTGCGCCAATCTGGCGTCATCGATGAAGACCGTGGATGCGTTGCCACTGAGAGTAGAAATCTATTGAAGCCGAGCCTCGAGACGCTCTTCCACGGTCGTGGACCCGCGCTACAAAGTCTTTAACTTGGCGACGATGTTGTGAATGTTCCGAAGCGTCACTTTCTTCCCTGGAGGTGACAAAAATATGTTGTTAGGTATATTAACATCGATAAAATACTAAGAATAGGGCGTACCTGATTTTTGACGGAGGTGTTGCACGATAAGCTTGGACTTTGACCTTGCACTGGACAAGTCGCTAACAAACTCCAGCTGCTCCAGTGCTTCAATTCGACGATTCGACGGATGATTGTCGAATTGGTGGCGTCCTAGCGAATGATTATGAGTGTCGACGTACTTTGTCATGTGAATCAGGAAGAATTTGATCGTTTTAAGTCACTGCTGTCGAGAGCTGAGCCTTGCACAGAGTTGACATAAGAAAAAAGGTTTTGCGCAGCCCTTTGCCTCGACTCTTACGACGCCATCCATGCGTGCAGACGTACCACTTATAATAGTGTACATACTCATCGGGAATAATGGTGTGCTCGCCGGGTTCTGTTTCTCGGGGGCCCATTTGCTTGTTTCGCTGAAATACTGAGGTAAAGAGGGGCGCAGCAGTAAAACCTGGTGTGTTTGCTCTTGATATTCTTCTAGGTATGCGTCAAACGCACCCCACGACTCGTGCCACTCCATCACTGCTACGCTAGTAACATTAGCATTTAGTTGTCTCTACTGGCCGCTTGATGTGTCGAACGCCATACCCGCCTCGCCACCATCGCTGCAAGCAGCCATCTTGAACTCGCTTTAGCGCTCGAATTGCAAAATGACTGGACGTCGAAAACATGAGGATGGATGACAGTATAGAGGGGTTGTCACAAGGATGGATGTGCTGTGAAGGTCTGGGTGACACGAATTTTATCCAAAATTCAAATTTTGGAAATCAATTCTTGCTCGGTAAATTACCGATAAGTACAGAAGTTTTCCGAATAGCAGCCCCCCCCCCTGTTTGGTGCCTTTATCCAGTTCCATGTGTTTGGCTCTCCCTACGATCACTAACTTTTGCCCCATAAACTGGACATCTGCATGTTCCATGCATCGTGATATCCGTACCGGTATACCCACGGTAATATGAAAAAATGTCTAAATCTTTTGTCGTACTGCTGAAGCCATAATAGTGCGTACAGTACTGTACGCACTATTATTTTGTTTGCGGTACTGGAGCTTCATGCGCGGGAGCTAACGTGTAAACGTAGTCGATGTCGGTGGTACTGATACTGAAAGAGTGTTACGCTGCAAGTTCTTGTGAATCGTGTTTTTTTGTGCATCACATCAATCTACTGACCATTTGCAAAAGACTGTGAGGCACATTGTCGTCTGCATTAGAATGTAGTTCGCATATCTACTTCGAGTTGAGTTCATCTACTATGGTTGCCAGTATTCGTAGCGTGTTTTTGCTAAGTCGTTCGGCGACGGGAAGCTGTACTCAGCTTACTGGCGATGGGGTCGATGGCTACCTCCACGTATGATTCAAACCAGTGAAGAACAAGGATGCCACAATTGAATCCATCTTCTTGTCTTGCCCATTATACGTTTCCTTTGTTGCGCGATGTGCTGGATCAATCACGTTTTCGATATCTCTTTCAATAATATCTTTAACCGTAGCAACATAATCACTTATGTCTTTAGGGTCGTACATTCATATCTCTGACGAACTGAAGATTGCCCCGCACCAATACGAGACGTCGACGACGATGTAGATCGGACAAAGCACGACGAATTGTTTCTTACACTTACTGAATAACAAGCTTGGCGTATCGATATAGCGTTGTCTGTCGGAACCTTCTGCAATGTGCTGAAATATTGGGGCGACGACATGGAACGAGAGAGTATCAGCATTTGGTAACCCAAGAACACGGGCAACAATTTGTAGTGCCGCGACAAGTGCGCACGCATCGCTGAGCCACTCCTCCGCTCCAAATCGGCTCAGATCTGCCATGGCGATCTGACGTCCGTGTGCCGTCACAGATGAATACATATTTGTCGACATTATTTAGGCAACAATTCGTTTTCGCTCGGCGATTTTGTTGGGATCTTGGAGCTTGAACGAATCGATCCAGCGCAAAAGCGTTCGTGTTTTCACGACGCGTTTCTTAATCGAATACCACTCTTTCATGGTCATGATATCGGCTAAAGAAAATACGTCAACGTCCGATATCGTGACAGCTATTTTCCGGTGTGTCTGGGCACTTGCCATACAACGACATCTCCCGTTCGCGAAGGTTTCGCACTAAAACCAGGTATTTTTGCACAAGTACTTCTGGTAACACAAAGCGGCGTTTTTCTCAATTAAAGCCTTTGAGTTGTCCGATGTCACACATGGTTTTGGCCGCTTGAACGTTGCACCGTGAAACATCGGTTCTATAGCGTCGAATATAGTGCCGACTTCGATAAGCGACAAAATTTTACTGTCAACCGCGGAGTTTAGATTGCAAAGTGTAGAATCACCCTGGTGGCTAAGACGGTCAACCAATGTGATTGCTGACTCCATCTCGCGCTTATGTTTGGCTTTCTTTGCGGCCTTCTTCTGTCGTGGCCGATCTGGAGGACGGCTAGCTTGAATGAACTGAATCTCGATAGGAAGAGTCGCTTCTGTATCGGATTCATCATCATCCTGGACGTCCGAGACGTGCAGCCGTTTTCGTCGGAGTTGCTGTGCTAATGTATCACCAACATCGTCACCGACATTACCAACGTGACCGCCAACGCGACCAGTGTTACCAACACTATCACCAACGTCACCAACAATATCACCAATATTGTCACCAACGTAGTGTACTCCACTGACATGTTAGTTGAATTTACTGGACACTAACTAACTGTTGCCTCAAAATTATACATGTTAGCTAACATTTATCCGAGAAGTGTATGTGAAGTAGGGAATCAGAAGACTACACTACGCCTCAGCGAGTCTCAACGTTGTTCTTCCATGCTAACACCCCCATGAATCCTAATATAGTGAGGCCAAACTCCTTTGCTTTCTTTCCGCTCGAAATCTGCTATCATTTGTGCAGACAAGTGACGAGGTGGCTCCCACGTTTACTCTTCCTAGCCTAGCCACTTCACGAAGTGGTGATTATTGTTCTACGCGTGCTCGATTTATCTAAGTATAGCTGAATATACATAACATCCTTACTGAAAACGCATTACCTAGATATATCCTCATTCGTTCGCTTCGATTTAACAAAGGTATTAACTCAAGCAGATCCCTACGATGACTCTAATGACTACTAACATGTTAGCTCGAAACACTACACACTAATTAACTGTAATCTAACATGTACAGCAACTAACATATTAGCGTTAGGGAGTACACTACACCAACGTCACCAGTGCGGTCACATATGTCACCAACGCGACCACAAACGCCATCAACGTCGCCAACGCGGTCACTAATATCATCATCCTCCCTTGTGGCGTGGTAGTTGTTTCGTACCTTCTCCTCTTGGTGTACCAAGTGGCCGAACCATTGCGTGTAGTCCTTAACTCCCTTATCCGCGATAACCTCAGCGATCCGCTAACACACCGCAAAAGCTTTACGGTATTTATCGTTGTGAGACATCACGCGGTTTTTACTCGGTCAGTGCATGCTCAATATAGTGAATCCACCAGTCGAAGTCTCACTCGTTTCATCAGCGTCGTACTCATCTACAATCGACCATCGTGCCGGAATAGCATCCAGCGGGATTATTGTTGTTGTACTATTCCGGCGTCGAATGAATATTATGTGGCGACACGGAAGCAAGAGGGTCTGATAAAGGAGCAACTGTAAGGGCTTGCTTCGAAATTGACCACGTATCGTTGGCCGCTGTCACTGCTCGTCAACGTGGCGCTGGATGGAACGATATCATCTGGTTGAAATTCGTAATCGCGGCGCTGACTCAGATTTCACTACGGTTCACGAGGTCACACGCGTGATGACTTGTAATTTTAGCTAGCACTTGCATATCTTTGTCATACCGCTCGTTAAAGCGAGAGCCCACTTTCGTCGTCTTGATATTGTACTGATCCTTAGCGGATTGCTGCAAAAATAGCAAGTGATCGACACACTCATCCATTGGCATATACCGGTTCAGAATCGCCTTTGCAGCCCCCCAACTAGCTTCAAATCGGTTATTCGTGTTGTTGTCCAGGTGACAAATATTGCCACGAAACAAAGCGCACCACCTCGGCTAGGAGTTCAGCCAGTTTTCTTGGAAGTACTGAAAAAAGCTGGGGCAATCCTTGCACCGAATCTTCAGTGACTTTAGATACCACTCAAATTCTGCACTATGCCTTACCCGCACCATCAGCGCCAGCAGCGTTTTCAAGTGTATTTTCGTAGCTTGAGAACCTGAACTCCTTTTTGCAATTTGCCGCTTTAATTAGTCGATGACATGGAAGTGACACAAGATTACGGTCGCGTCAGGAAATACAGCCTCGAGCACTGCTATCTCTGCAAAGTCCTTATCAATAACGAGGGCTTTCACGTCCTCCCAATTGCTTTTATTTTTCTTGAGCGCAGTTACCGCGCACGTCAGATGTTCAGTGGTTTCGCCATCAGTCAGTGCATGCTGCACGAATGCACCAGATCCGAATTTGTCGGTCACCATGAAGCTGATAAGGCGATACCTGGAATGCATATAGAAACAATTTGCGTTAGACTCTTCTTTAAATTGGTAAAAACTGGAGCAAATTGGCCATGTTGGTGACGTTGGTGGTCGACCATCAACACATGAGGCATTGCTTCTGCGTACCTGTTGATGTTGGTGTTATAAGTAGCACCAATGCAGACAGTCTCTGGGCATTTGCGGAATATGCGATGCATATGCGCCGTCTGAAATGTAATGCAGCTTGTAAGCTGGGACGCCTCGTCACGAAATATGTTGACAGCATTACCTGGGCCCTTGGAGAAATCCTGGAGCAGCTCAGACAATCGGATGTTGTCATTCGGTGACGTGTAGGATTCACGCCGCATTGTGGCGACCATATTTTCGACATCTTTAGGGAAAATTGGTCTACCAGACGCTTCCATCAAATACCGTAGAATTTGTTTCTTCTTCGACCCGCCCACATAGTATATCTGAACAGTATCAGACACAATCGAACAGGAGAAAAACCGAAACATGCTTTTGGCATGTCTTACTATTTACCTTGTTTCGCCACGTTGAGTGTGGTAGGGGATGTAATTTTGTGCGATTGAGCGTACGAGTAAAAATACGTTTCCACCGACAGCGTGATTGTGCTCCGTTATATGGTGTTGCATACGTACCTTGTACTCACCGTCTTCAACGACTAGAAGAGCGTTCATCTTAACCGGACAGCCCGTCGAGCAGACTTCGTGGTTACTCTGAGAGCCCTTAGCATGAGACTTAAAATCCCAACCATGCTTGCAAATATATATATGTCTTCGAATAAAATCCGAGGGACTCGTCAATACAAATTGGCGTCTTGTCGCTTTTGTTCGTGCGAACACTGTACAACTGATGCGTCTCTTGTAGATACCTGCATGCAAAACACTAGCATTAATAATAGCGAAGTGATATTAGATAGAGAGCCATTGTGCTAAGTCGCTCTCCAAATGAGTCCAAGATGGAAACTCCCCCGAAAATTTAGGAGCTTAGACTGCGGTAGTACGCCCTCGAGGCTCAGGCGAAGCTACCCCCTGACTGTCTGAACATGTTTCGTTGTCGCTCGACTCCTCTGCGCTCTCGCTAGAAAGCGACAGCTGACGAGCGCTGTGCCGAACATATTTCGTGGGCTTCCCACGAACGCCATGCCCCTGCTCATCTGGACTTCTATCGTCAGGTACGAGCGAGGCCGCGCTCGTGCATCCCTTCTTGCTGGTGCCATTGTTGCCACGTGTAACTCAAAATCGACAGCTGACAGACCCCCCCCCCCCCCC
>LGSN01000780.1:0-26992 GCA_001314375.1 Phytophthora podocarpi | reverse complement strand
AAGGCGGGCTCGAACTCACGCTAATCGGGTGGGAGGGTCGAGACCCAAACGACTAACCCAAATTCATAGGACCCAAGTGTGTTTGTGAGAAATACATTGCAATTACTGCAGTAATTATTACTGCGAGTGAATGCACTGCAGTAGTTATTATTGATCTTGTTAGAGCCCCGTACATATTCTATTGTATTTTCCCACCCCTGCTGCAGAGGCCTTGTCGAAATGGGAGGTACCTGCTCAAGTGCAACATGATAGATAACGTACTTCAAGTGACTGCCTTGTCTGAAGTAAGGACTGAGTTGCGCTTAAGTCGCGTTGAATCCGTTCAAGTTGAAGTGCATCTTGAGCAACTTGGGCAACAATTCCGTCATTCAGGCATCAAAACATAACTACTGTATAGCAAGGTACTGTTTCAGCTTATTTGCACCTGATCGCCTGCATTTCGCGCTGCAGCCAGCATCGCGGCGCCGACATGCTCGATTCCGTATTGCTACTGCGCAATGCGGGACGTTGATGGCGTTCTGATGAAAACGCAGACATCCCCATCTCGCTAGCACGATAATCGGCGTGTTGTCCGGGAGGCGGTTAACACTCACCATAGTGGTGGCCGTAATGTCTTGCCTGATACGGGTTGCAGGTTTGTAAGGAAAAGCTTCGTTCTCATCCACGGCGTCGCTGATGGAGAAGCCGGCCTCGTTTTGACCCGGTCCTGCCGGGATGTACTCGTTGAAGGCCACGATGTTCGTGTCCATCTGCGCGATGTCCCCGATCGTAGTGACGAAGCGGTGTTGGGCAACAGAGCTGCTCTGGTGAGGGTCGTAGTTCTCGCGAATGGTAACATCCACCACCACCTCCGAGATACTGATCTCGATGTTGTACACGAAGCACTCGAGAGCATCGACGATGGCTTTGACACTGCGGACGCCAGGCAACGGTACGACTTCAAATCGCTCGGAGCACAAGTCGCCATTCATGGCCTGGAACTTCTTTTGATCACAGTACTCTGTAGTGACGTCCATGAAGCGCTGGCGCTCACGCATGAAGTCGTAAGCACGCTGAATTCGCTCGTGCTTCATCCTCAGAAGCGCAACATGCCGCGCGTAAGGGTCTTTGGGCAGATGTGTGAGCGTATCGAAAGGACTTGCGTGCTTTTCTCGCTAATGGAGGCGTCAGAACGAAAAATACAGATAGTTAACTAACTTACAGGCTGAGCTCGCGGAACAAGGTGGATATCGACGTACCAGAGCCTGCGATACCACGCCAAGCGCTGGGTGTGGAGAACTTCACGCAGCGCTTGATTCATCTTTTGACGTCGCATGAGTTCCTCGTGCCCCCTTAATGCCTCTGCGCGCTTCTTGTAGATTTCCTTCTGCTCCTTCAATCGCGCCATTTCGGTTATCAAGTGATCAATCTCAGCCTGCAAATGCAGCAACACACCACTATCAACTGGATGCAAATGCAGCAACACAGACCTTTCGTCTGCAGTATGTGCGGATCTTCTCCTTCCTCTGCTTTTGCATCGAGTAGCGCGACCCAGGTCCCTTCTTTGGTTTCTTCACTGGCAGCGTAACGGCGCCAGACACCGGAATAGGACGTGGCGGGGGCATGTCGTCGCCACGAACAGTTCCTGGAACAGACTCTTTCAAGCTTCCAGGCATTGCAGTCTTCTCTTCTTTTTCCTTGTCCCGCGTCGCGCTGCTTGTAGCTCCGCTGGCTCGATGGAGCATCATCATTCGTCGACGGGATGAGCATCGGAGATGGATACATTTACTTGACTTGCTTTCAAAAAGGCGAGCACCGCCGCGCCATAATCATTGAAGTTAACGGTGGTGACAAGGATCCTATCCGTAACGTGATTCTGCTGGTGCTGCAACTGGGGGTGAAATTGCTGTACTTTTCGCACGGTAAGCTTACGGTACCTTGTTCTCTTGGAGAGCTAATAAACAGGAAGCACCCAGCGCTAGTCGCTGTAACTTCTGACGCACAAATACTATTAGGCTGAGGTGGAGCTGCTGGCGTCAGCACGCTCCGCTGCGGCCAGCATGGAGGCGGAGACGCTCTCGAGTCCGTTTCGGATCCGCTCTGTGATGAACTTCGGAACGGGGATATGGGACTTCCGCAAGCACAGCGACCACCAGCGTGAGAACACGATGAGCGGCTTGCCGTCCTTGCCAATATGCTGAGAAACCATAACGATAACTGTGACATCTTGCCGCACACGAGTCGGCTTGTAGGGGTACAGCTCGTCCTCATCGATCGGGTCATTGATCGAGAACCCAAGCTCCTCCACTCCAGGCCCCGGCGGCCGGTACTCCGCAAACGCAGCGTTGTTCGTGTCCATCTGCAACATATTCGTAAAGGTAGTTACAAACCGATGCTGAACAACGGGGGCGTCGATCGACAACTGAGGCTCGTCATTTTCACGCACGGTGATGTCGCCATCCACCTCTGACATGCTGATCTCCATATTGGACAGAAACGTCTCCAAGGCGTCGAAAACTCGCTTCACATTGCGCGCTTCAGGGAGCGGCACGATCTCAAAACGCTCGGAGCAGATGTCGCCATTTATCGCCGTGAACTTCTTCTGTTCGCAAAAGTCCAACGTGACGTCCATGTATCGCAGCATTTCCATCATGAACTCGTAGGCACACGATAACCGTTGCGTTCTCATCTCTAACAGCGCAGCTCTGCGCTTCACTGGGTCCTTACTTAATCGCGTCGGTGTATCGAACGGCCCCGTGCTTTTCTCGCGCTGGAGTCAATGGAAAAAAAAGGAAAACCAACGATTAGCTACTGCAACCCCCAACTTCCTCATGGCATCACCCAAACGTACGAAATGGTGCGATACAATCGACGACGCGCCTGCAAACGCCCGACGCTGGGCGTGCAGAACTTCGCGCAGCACCTTGTTGGTATGCTGGCGGCGTCGCAACGCCTCCCTCGGTCGCAGGATGTCGGCTCGCTCCGCCAAATCCTGCACTTGCGCCTCAAGCTGTTTTCTCTCCTCCTCTAACCGATCCATCTCCTCCTGCAATGGGCAATGCACACATAACCCACAAATTGATTAGCAATATTTTCTCGTTCTTGCCATATTTTGCCAACACCAGCAGCACCTTGCGTCGGTAGTAGGTGGGGACTTTCTTGCGCTTGGGTTTGCCATTTTTGCGCTTACGGTCGGTGGTCGACTTCCGGTGACTGTGGGGCGAGGCGTCGTCGCTCGAAGAGGCTTCGGCGCATGTAGTGCTGGGTCTGACGCCATTTGTTTCCATCGCCCTTGGTGCCGACGTCAGACGCTCGCTTGGCCAATGTTAGCAGCGCTGGTCATCAAGTGACAGTCTTGAGGGGGGAGAATAAACGTTGGATAGTGTGCGTGCCTCGCCTATCACCTTGTTTTGGCACGAATTAACGGGGTGGTGGTGGATTGCTGGCGGGATAAACCGTGTTTTGGTACGTTTTGGTAGAGGGGAGTAAACATTGTTCGCATGAGCAAGAATTAATCCTCGTTTCATCACATCTTTGATTTGTGCATGGCCATTATGGGTGTTACTGACATTAAGTCAGGGTGAAAAATGGGTATAAAGCGCTCATTTGGATGGTTAGTGTCATTTTTGGGTGATGCAGAAATACAAAAACATCCCTGAACAAATTTTGTTGCCCGGAAATGATATTATTGAGGACAGCCATTACTGTCCACTCACCACACCACGGTACAAATAATCTATTTCTACAGCAATCGACTTCTCGCAACCAACTTACGTAATTGAAAAAGCCTATGTGTCAACGCTGGAGATTGGCTACTGCAGACGATGTAAAATACATGGAAGCAGCCGCAACGGTAACTCGACGTTCGCTCCACAGCCTATTTCCATAAGGAGCCCATTTCGAGACATTTCGAGGCAGATGACGAGAAGCCGTTTTTCAGCGAAACGTGACTGATTGGTTTACGAGCGCCATCAATTGGGCGAATTGTAACCACACCCACGTGACCTCATCCTCGGTTCGTCTTGCCTCTAGTATGCACTCTCTGCCCTTCCCTATCCTGTCTGATAGGGTGGAGCTTGCGCTTCCGATCGATCACTCAAGCTTCAGGGCAATTTGGTTTGCAATGGCGCCAGACACACTCGTACAGGCCATGCCGTCGCTGCCGACGCGCCCCTATCTCTCGCGACCGCGGGTGCAACCAGCACCCGTTCCACCTATTCGCACCAAATACTTTGTCCAGGAACGGGCACCACCTGAAGAAGAAGACATTTTCCTCAGCGGGTTAAACAAACCGCAACGCAAACCCGCGCCGTCTGCCACGGTCCGTGTCAATGTCCAATATGGCAAAAAGTTTATTCTCTAAAGTTTTTTTCTCTCATTTTTTCCTGCAGCACGAATTGCGTCAACTACGTGCCGATGCCGCTGCAATGGAAGCTCAATTGGCCTCGTTGTGTGTAAAGTGGCAAGAAAATCTCCCGGACCCGTCAATTCGACAAGAAGCTTGCAGAGCTGCCAAAGCCAAATGGGTCTCCTCCCAAGCAGAGCAGGTGAACCGCACTCTCAAAGACCAAGTGCTGCAACAACAACTGTATCTGGCTTCTCTCCAGCATTTCATGACCCAGTCGCCATTCCTGGCCCCGTCCAGGAGCAAAGAGCTCTACGACGGGATGCACAGTTATTCGGAACTATCGGAGACCTTGACCATGGATCAACGGACCAGTCAGCTCCAGGCCCAATGTGCCTTGGGGGTGCGACTGGTTCCAGCCCTCATGGGTCGGTTCGCCAGACAGCATTTGGGCAGTACGACCTTCAGCAACCCATTCTCGCACACGAGCGTCATGGCCGATGGCAACTACACGTACGTGTCCAACATCCTGCTCTGTCGGATCCCGCACCGGTCGCTGGAAGTTGCAGTGGGCGCAGCACTGCACTACTTCCAGAACCTATCGATGGAACTGAAGGTGCATCTCGGAGTGCAGTGTGACCTCGAGCTCATGCAGGACCTGGGTGACGCCCGTGCCTACTCTCAGATGCGATATCGCAACGGCCTCAAATTTTCCTCGACGAGCAATACGACGCTGGCGGCACGTATCACGCCGGAGTCGGCGGTGGTGGTTGCAGATTTCGTTGACCACGACGCTTACTACCCTATCGATCGGACGTCAGATGGCCGTGTCGGGCTGGACTCGTGTCTCTCGTAAGTATCGCCGAGTTGTTGAAGTTGTAGCTTTGTCGTGGTGCTGCTTTCATCTTCGAGATCTGACAGATTTTTTTTTTGATTTTTTGTCCAGGTTGCTGATGACGCCGGAGAAGGATCCCATGACCGGCCAGGAACACGTGCTGGTGCAGCGTCTGAGTGTGAACCGATACAACCTCCCGCCGACGTCGCCGAAATTGCACGATGAAATCCGGTCCACGTTGCCCTGGTTTAATGGGGACCTGTTCATGGAAGTTGTATGTCGTCAACTCGAACAAGGTAGCCCTGCAAGGGCCCTCCCGTCCTGTTAGTGTATGGGCTTGAGGAGCCCAACGAGTACAGCAAGCAGATACCGGTACTATCGATGTTAATGTCGAAGAAAGCATGCGTTTGGCAGTCAAAGCCTTGTGTACATTACCTAGAAACTATTGAAACAACAAACAACATTGTTAAATTATTTGTCTACATGCTGCCTCATTGAGACGCAGTGAGTGTCATGGCCTTCTTGGTTTGGCCTCTATTTGCCTTCCAACGGACATTTATCTACGGACTACAACAACTGAACTCGTGCGAAGACTATGTTTCGGTGGGACTCCTGGCAGCGCTGGATGCTGGCGCCACCTCCTCCTGCTTCACAGGACTCATCTTGCGCTTCTTAGTGCTCCGATCTTCTTCGTCCTCCGTTTCCTCATCCTGCTCCAACACGTTCTTGTCATCTGCTTCAGACCGGACGCTTTCACTTCCAGCGACAGAGGAGTGATCATCGTTGCTCATGTTCATATACGCGTCACTGAGCATGGCCATGTGGAAGTCACCGTTGAAATACGACAGCAGCTTGTTCAGCTCACGGTGAATCACAGGCGAGTTGGGTGGCAGGTTGTACCGATGCACCCGCAGTCGGCGCATCAGAACAATCGGTTCCTGCGTCTCAGGATCTTTTACACGTGCAATTGTGAGCACCATGCAGGTATCGATGCGGAGTCCCGACTTTGACGTAGGCGGCACCAATGGCACACCATCACTGCCGACTTGGACTTCCTGCACTTCTTTCCGAGCTGCGTCGACACCTTCGTCATCGTCCTCGTCCACAAAATCCGTCACGATCACAGCCAAGTCGTCGCTCACAAGCTTGCCAGTCCACGCTCGGTTCGTGTGTGCGCCACGCATCTCGCCATCCTGCCTCTCGACGCGCGCGTAGTAGGTAGATGCTCCCATCTCGACTTCGTGCTGTAGTAACGTAAGAGGACAGCAACCAGTTAGCACGCTAAGCACGACGGTAACACGAGAGATAATACCACGCAGGAGGCACGTCTGAAGTAACAGTACCGTCGGTACCTTGACTTCAAGCAGCACGCCAAGGCGGCGTTCGAGCTCGATCGAGGTATTCTTGAGGTTGTCGACCATGGTCTGAAAAATCCGCGGGATGCAGGCACTGGCTGGCACCTTGCACACGAACACGTTTGACACGAGCGTGCCGCAGACGCTGCCATCTTTCTCCTTATCGTTTCCGCCTTGAGCATTGAGCGGAGACGAGATCGTTGTAGCTGCTGTGCTAGTCCGCGAAAACGGCAGCACAGGCGACGTGAGTGGAACGAACTCGCGCGTGAATTTCTCCACGAGCTCCGGCGCAAGCCGCACGCCCAACTCGAAGCGTGCTTGGAGCTGCTCGTTGCGGCTTTCAGGATCCGACCCCACCAGGTGCAAGTAGCCGTGTATGCGGTCAAAGAGCTCTTGACACAGCGCCGAGCGCGACCACAGTGGTGCCTCCGTGAGCTTCTGCTGCAGCGCTGAAAAGTACAGCTGCTGTTGGAGCAGCTCGTCCTTGAGTTGAAGGTTGAGTTGCTCCACGCGGCCCGTCACCGCCTTCTGCTTGGCCGCGGTGCAGGCCGCGAGCAGCACATCCTGTTCCGGCAATGCCGCTTTCCACTTGGCACACAAGGCCGAAAATTGCTCATCCAGCCGCTGAGCTTCACTGCGCAACTCCTTCACCTCATGCTGCAGACAACAACAGAAGACAACAACACGACCCGATCAGCACAGAGACTCGAACCAATTGAGACTACGAAGAAGAACGCACCGCAGCCGGGATGGCGGCCTTTCGTGTCGGCGTTCCGGACGCGCTGCGGCCTCTGCTGCTGGTTTTCCTAGTGCTGGCGCTGGCCGTCGCGAGGGCCATGAAGGTGTCTCTCACCGCCGCCTGCTCTGTGCGCGGAGGCCCCCCCTGTCGACTCGTCATGCCGGAGTAAAGGTTAAGCGGTTTCGCTGCTACCTGGAAACTGAGGTAGTTTCGTTGGTCGACCAACGGCGGACGGTTGGCCAGTTGGTCTCGCGCTCTCGACGGCGAAATAACGCGCCGCTGACGTCGTCTGTTAATGGACGCGTAGTCCACGCGGACAGATCGATCGGCTGGAAGTGGTGTGGCCCAGGATGATGATGACGGAGAGCGTCGGCGGACGCCGTATCAGCAGACCAAGGTGCAGGCGGGTCTGCTGGACACGCAGCTGACGAAGCTTTTCGTCTTGTTGTCGGTAGCCACCACTCGATTTCATCATGTAGCCCCGAGGCGTACGTGTATGTAGAGGTGACGTCGGCTGCTTCCTGTTTCCAAAGAAAGGTGGATGGGAAGCACGCGTAAATGGTGACTCGATGTGTGGAGGGCTAGGCGGACGAGAGATCGTGTGGAGGCTTCTCAGCAATCGGCGCGCGGTTGATCAACTTGATGCGGTCTCTGCACGGACTGAGTGAACAGCGCAGAGACAAGCTTGGTGACCGCCACCGCCACTGCAAGGATGGCGGGGCATTGACCCTCTATACCAGTGGCGACGATTATGCTGCTGGTGTTGCTCCACGCACGAGTCGAGTGGAGCATACATGTATGTCTCAGTCGAGTCTGGCGCGACTTGGATCACGCCGGCGCAACCGGTTGCGGTGCGACATCAATGTCTCCATTACTGGCAGCCATGTTACATCTCAAGTAAACATCTGCGCTCCTTTCTGCTGCTTGGGGTGCGACTTCCGACTGGTTCTCGCGCAGCGGGAAAACCTGCGTCTCCAGCCGGTGTACACTATTCAAGTGGCTTCACATGCTGGTCTGCGGCGATTTGAACGACCTGCCCGCCCGATCCTGGCAGGATTCCTGTCTGCTCGCCTGCGCGAGGGCATCACGAGCAGCGGATTGCGACGACAAGCCGTTGACGAATGTCATCAGCAGATCCATCCATGAAAGTGACTATTGATACAAGATGACTTACTTGCCTTTTGTATACCAGCTCATTTTGGCCCTTTTTTAACGAAAATGCCAGGTGGGGGTGAAAGCCAACTCACTCGGCAGGNCAGATTTCATATCGACACCTCCAATTTTGTGATTTGACGGTTCATGACATCCGTCCTCCATCTTGTGTCAATATCCTCTGCCATCCACCCATCACTACGCCGATCGCTCCTGACACCTAGACACCTTGACAAACGCAAATAAGTGAATTGTGCTTCGTGGTGCAGCTCGAAATTTGAGCCTTTGAGTCATGGGATCCAGCACGAAGCTTTGCAAGGCTTCACGAACATGTATTATTGTGGCTTCAGCTGTTTTGGCAACTCGGACGTGCCCGAGTTGCAAAAAGGTAATATATTATTGATCTTTGCAGATAATATGGCACACGTCTGTTTATTATCTCGGTTATAGTCTAGTTTTAGCAGAGCTAACTCTTATTTACGACCAAACCATGATTTATAAAACAGCGCTATGAAGCCTCGTTGCCCGACTCGGATTTCTGCATAAACGCTTTCTTGTGTCTCCACAACGCAGAATTGCCCATCCAGATGGGTTTCGCCGTACAACAGACCGCTACACCAGAGTACGGGTGTACCGGTAAAATCAAAACAGACTTCGTATTTCTCATGCACACTCTGATTAAGAGACATTACGGGTCTGTTTTAGAGGTCTAACATAGAGGGTAAAATATTTGCAAGGGGCAATAATACATGTATAGCTATTTCCCAGTTCGATTTATTGTCTGTTTGGCCACTATTCAGCGGCAATACTGAGCCGATGAGAAATATCTCTCACCGTCTATTATTGTCAATTCTGTCTAAATTTGTCGATGTTAGCCTGTTGGCTGGAGGGCCCCAGTACAATTCTCAAGTCATTTACGGCAATCGACCGCAGCAAAAACATATGCTCTTGGAATTTCACTTAAGTTCGATTGGTACTTAAAAAGTGTTCATAGTCAATTGAAGTGATTTAGCCGATTTGGGCGATTTGTTCGGCGGTTTCGCTCTTCGATTAAAAAACTGTGCGCCGAGTAGAACGCGCAATAATATACTGAAGACAATGCAATCCGCAGCATTGAGTCGCTGAGGGCCTACCCAAAGTTCATGTATGGTACCTAAGCATGCTTAACGATTTTATTCGCTGGCAGCCTTTAGGAACGGCATTTTGTTTCATATGGTTGGCCCACCAAAGTGGGGTCGCCATTTTCGGAGTTTGATCTATTACGTTCCTTTTAAGGCAGAGTTTTAGCTAAAACAGACTCCGAGATTAATAATAGAGGGCATTTTAATTGAAAAGAGCAATAATACCGGTACATACACTGCAACTTGTCCATGCTTGCTGTCCCACCAGGCAATCAGCATGCGTGCGTCTGGTTACCGGACGCTGGTAAACCCGCCTCGATTACGCGGTATGGATACAGTACAAGATGGATTGAGGCTTCGCCGCGCAAGTTGCGAGTCGCATCAACGGCGCCAGCCATCCTTGCTGGCTGCGAGGTTACACAGTCCATGAAGCGCACACATCAGCAGATGGCTGAGCCCGTCCATAGAGGCACAAGATCGATCGACGTCAAAATTACTGCATTACCTACTTTACATGAAGCTCACATGGTACAATTACATGTACCCTAGTGCTGCTGCTGCTCTTGGATGTACCCGCACACGGTCGCCGTGAGCAGGTCGCCGTTCAGAATGGGGCGGATGATCTCCAGGTCGTCCTTGAGGGCCGGGTCGTCTGGTAGCAAGTTGTAATGATACACGACCACCCACCGCAGCGTCACCGACAGTGTCCGTCCCGTCACGGGGTCCTTGCGAGGC
The DNA here is from genome assembly GCA_001314375.1 of Phytophthora podocarpi. Taxonomy (NCBI): domain Eukaryota; phylum Oomycota; class Peronosporomycetes; order Peronosporales; family Peronosporaceae; genus Phytophthora; species Phytophthora podocarpi. The sequence goes on along the minus strand of LGSN01000780.1, from coordinate 16,731 downwards.
GTGATGGTCAGCCCGCAGATGCCGTATTGCGACGGAGCATTTCTGCTAACAGGATGCAGCGGATCGTCCGTAATGGCGTCGATGTGCACCATACCGTGCGAGGGCGTAAGCTCCGAGCAGACCACGTTGTTCACAGTCGCAGGTAGCCCGGCACCGTTAAACGTCGAGCGACGGTACACCACGGGCGAGTCGACAGTGTTGAGTCGAATGCGCTTGGCATTGACATTGAAGTGGCGCTTCATGGACGTCGGGATGCCATCAAAGTACGCCAGCACCGCAGCGTACACTTCCTCGAGCGACGTGTGCGGTATCTCTGAGATGAAGACACTCGAAATCAGCGTGCAGTCCTTGCATCCTGTAATGTCGATCTGCGACAGCGGCATCACGGGCTTGGCATTGACCGCATCCTGTGCAGCCATGACCTTGTCGATTGCCATCTGCGTAAACCTGTTGACGATCGACGGCAGCGTCGCGAGCGAACGTTCGTTGTGAGCCAGGAGCAGCTTCTCTCTCTCGTCGATGTCGCGTCCGAGGTCCGTATCAAAGTGCAGCGCCTCGAATACTGCCTGTCCACTGGAATGCAGCGGCGCACGCAGCACCGCTGCCTGCAGTGTAGCGAACAACAACTGCTGCTGGAGAAGCATCTGCTGCAGCTCGTTGTGCGCCGTCTCGGTCTGAATCGCGCCGTGTTTCTCTCTAGCGGAGTGTTGGGCGATGGCCAACGTGCGCTGGTCGGGGAGTTGTGCGGCCCACTTTTTGTTAAGAACTCGGAGCTCTTCCTCCATCTCGGCCACCTGCGACCGGAGCAGTCGGATCTCGTGCGTGGCAGTGAGAGGGGCTCCGTTAGCTGCTCTAGGTCGCGGTGGCGCTGGACTTGACCCTGTTAGGGCGCAGATGAGCTCCTCCTTGTTGTCTCCATTGGCCGACAGGCGGCGGCGCTTCTTGGTGCTGCTGCGACTTGTGGTGGTGGCGGCCTCCGGACTGCTGGGCGAGATGGAGTAGGCGGACGACCCCATTTCAGGTAGTGGCGGCAGGAGGATCACGTTCGTGGATTGCGCACTCATTGGGTAAATGGAGCAGTAAGCTGCGAAGGAATGCAGTCGACGTCTGCTGCGGGAGATATCTTGTATGTCTGGTCGGCGAGTGCTGCACAGCGGGAAAATCGCGAACTAAAGCAACTTGATTGTTGTCGGCTGGGATGTACCAGAGGGTGGCTGACGGGATCTGCGATAACTGATATTACGGCAACAAGAACGTATTTCACAAGTTACTGCTTTGCTGCTGCCAGTTGTTTGTTTGCTACATGTAGACTGACTGTGGGCCTACAGAGGGCATATTGGACAGGTAGAAAATAATTAAGTGAAATACCAGCAATAGATCATGCATGAGCTTCGTCAAAGCTATTCACGAGAGCACCGACTATCAGTGAGATATAATATCACATGCAAATTGTGGCAAGTTACCTGTCAGATACTATGCATTTCGCATCGCGTTTCAGGATAGGTTTGTACGAGTCTAACAAGAGAAAGGACATCGATTACAAGGCCGTTGGGGCCGTCGCGTAACCCCAATCAGTTTGCGATCCCTCGAAAAGGAGCCACGTGAGCTCGAAAACACTTGGCGTCAGTATGCTTCATGTAAAAGTTGGGAGTCACAAAAGTGAAAGCCGGAGCTAGCGGCGAGATGTTGATGAGATGATCTCGGATTCTCCATCAACATACTGGCTGGATTCGGGCTGCTCTTCGCTCTTCCGGGCTGGGCCCGTGCCGTTACAGAACGTTCTGCAACGACAGCGTCATATAGTGTACGTCACCTCCACGAGCACCCTGTTGTGCCTTCGTACAAATGCAGTTATTATAGAAGTTCTACAGGTAGTAACTGTATTTGGCTTAGAACTGAGCGAACGTCCGTCTTCATTTGCAGCGAAGAAGCTACCTCTTCGGCGTCTTTCAGCAGCACTGGATTGCTACAATACCGCCACATCCGTCCTCAGTGATTGTGGTGTGATGCTGACAGGCAGCTTCAAAGGGTGCCGCAACTTGAAGCAGAATGCACGCAAGTCACGCTTTGTGAGCGGTCGCGATGATGCGGATTTGCCGTGCGGTTAACTGAATAATCGGATTATCCATGATTCAGGCAGCACCCTTTGCTTCGAGGTGAGTGCGGCCGCGTGAGCTTTGCAGCGAATGCTCTTTCAGCGACGCGTGATGCGAACGTCAGTCAGATCTTGCGCCAGCCGCAGCCGACGAGATCTGTAGTGCCAATAGAACTTGTTCCAGGACTCAATTGACATGTGGATCCTCTCCGTACCGGTACTGATATCGGTAATTTATGGTAATGTTCCTATTCCAAGTTTATTCCAGAAATTAAAGTTCTTTCTGGAATAAGCCGATTTTTGGAATATGAAGATGTGACATAAATTACCAAGCTCCACCAGGCGATATTCCACAGGAATATCGCCCCTCCAAAAGAATATGATTTTTTATAGCAGGAATTTATCCGTAATTTATACTCCGATTTTTGAAGAAGATATTCCACAAACTGAAGCTGTATTATTGGTGCAGTTTCGAAGGAATCCGGGAATCGCGGAATTCACAAATGTTTACGTAGCCGTCAGCATTTGGGTGCATTTACAAATTTAGTGCCATATCGATTCTTCATGTATACGATGTATTTAAATACATTGTACTTAAATATAGATGAAGGATCGGTATTAATTAGTTTGTGGAATATCTTTTCGGTGGAAGAAGGGATGTCCGATAAAATCAGCAAAAATCAGTGTATAAATTTCGGATTAGTTACCGTCATATTCTAAAATCATGCTCCTATGGGTAACAATAGAGAATTTTTGTTTGTATAATATCTTATTTGGAGTAAGGAAAATCTGATAAAATTAATAAGTCATAGGATAAATTACGGATAAATGACCGCTATATTCCAAAATCATACTAACAACGGGGGCCAGTATTCCAGTGGCATATATCATGGAGAAGCTCGGTAATTTATGCGACATCTGGTCATTTTCATATTCTAAAAGACGCGTTATTCCAGAACTAAAGTTCTCTAATACCCGCCCTTCGACCAATCGAAACCAAGTTGTTGCCGTAGTCAGCAAACTCTCAAAATCAACTTGCAACCAGGCGACAATGACATACTTATCGTAAGCTGCGCGGATAACTGTACATTTGCATTGATGTGTACTTGCAGGCTGCAACTGCTGTCAGTGAGTTCATGGTGTTGATTGCTTGCCCAGCCGTTGACCCGATCCCTTTTTAAGTTTGGCTGTGTTCCGAGTGTTTGCAAAAGAATCTCTGTCAGCTACGCAATGCAATACTGTATGTACAGCTACGGAAGAAGCATCCATTGATGCCTAGTGAATGTGCAATCTCTTTGATCGCCGTTAGTTTGCTTGCTGCCGTTTGATTTGCTTGTTTGCTCCATACAGCAATACAGTATCGCTCTATATCAGCAGCAACCCCAGCACAGAGCCAACGCCAGGCTAGCTTTGCAAGCACGCACATGTACATGTGTACACATGCAAAGTACATGTAAGGTGTAAGTTCTTCAAAGCCGCTATCAACCATAACCAACCCTTCCATGCTGCAGAACTACAGTTAACATGGAGTCGCAACTGTTGCCATGAACCATTTGGCCAAAATATGAAGAAGCTGCAGAAGAGCACGTTGTATTACTGTTGAGCGTATTAATATATGGACATGTATGGCGATCTTTGAAAATATCAGAGGTAACGCCGTGGTGAGTCAGCGACTGTGTACATGCCCATGCTCATGTAGTACAGTATGCACAGTTTTGCATCTTTCGCAGACGATTGAGAGAGAGAGAGGAATGCCTTACAAAAGAGCGGTCAAATTAATACTTAAGTGTCTCACTACCTAGTCTGACAGCTCTGTTGCTTCTCCTGGATGTAGCTACACACCGATGCAGTGATAAGGTCGCCGTTCAAGATAGGTCGGATAATCTCTAGATCCTTCTTTAGAGCGGGGTCACTCGGCAGTAAGCTGTACCGGTACAAGACTACCCATCGCAGTGTTACGGATGCAATTCTGCCGGTCTCGGGTTCTTTTCGAGGCGTAATGCTCAGGCCACAAACGCCATACTCCAAGGGGCTTGCTTCAGGCACTGGGTGTAGTGGATCATTCGTAATAGCATCCATGTGAACCGTGCCATGAGATGAAGTAAGTTCCGAACACAGAACATGGTTCACGGTCGATGGTAATCCGGCTCCGTCAAGACTTAAGCGGAAGTAAACTGCGGGCGAGTCTGCGCTGTTGAGCATTGTGCGTTTCGCATCGACACCAAAATGACGCTTCATTGACGTCGGGATGTCCTCGAAATACGCCAACACAGCTTCATACACTTCCTCCAGGGATGTGTGCGGTATTTCTGACACGAACACGCTGCTAACGAGTGTGCAATTCCTACAGCCCGTAATGTCGATCTGAGACAACGGCATCACTGGAACATTCGCAGCGTTCTCAACTCGTTGCTTCATTACTTTGTCTACTGCGACTTGGGAGAACCGGTTCAGAATGGACGGCACACTGTTCAAGGAGCGGTCGTTGTGCGCTAGCAACACTTTCTCGCGCTCAGCTGGGTCTCGCCCTAGATGAGTGTCGAAGTGCAGTGCTTTGAGGACGTCCTCGCCGCTCGAGTGCAAGGGTGCACGCAACATGGCTGACTGCATCGTAGCGAACGTTAGCTGCTGCTGTAGTAGTATCTGGTCAAACTCGTTGTGTGCATCTTCGGTCTGGCTCACCTCATGCTTTGTACGAGCCGAATGCTGTGCCAGTGCCAACACGCGTGTGTCTGGAAGTTGCGAGGCCCACTTGGATCGGAGCACCTGAAGCTCTTCATCCATCGACGATACTTGGGCTCGTAGCATGCGTATCTCGTGTGTGGCGGTAAGAGGTGCCTTATTGGCAACACGGGGTCTGCCGCGAGGGCGACTACCTCGGGTGATTGCGACGATATCATCGTTATATCGAGGACTCCGGCGTCTCTTCTTGATGGCATGGCTGGTTGTATCTGGATCGGGGCAGCTTTGGGGTATGAATGCTCCCTTCATTCGGGCCATGGGGGCGACGTCCGTGGGATGACTACTCACGAAGTCCGTGAAGGGCTTGTGCGGGGGTCCAACACTCCGGGCTAACTTTGTGTGGACTTGAGGGAGTAAATTGCAAATTGTTGTGGCTGCACAAAGGGAAGATGGCTGGCTATTTCTCGAACAAACTTTCTGCTCGTCGCCTGTTTTCTTGAAACGTCTACAATCATGTACGTACAGTACATGTACAGTACTGTAGAGTTCGGCCCAGATGCACAGCGAAATTGCGACACGAGCATCATACGATCCTGTGCCTACCGCACGCCTATAAGGTGTGCGGTAGGGAGGACGAATCGATTACGGGCCCGTCACCTTAGAACTCGCAAGCTACAAGTCGTGATCAGCCTTCTACCTCCCATCTCAACCAATTGCCCTCCTTTGCTTGCCCTTACTGACGATTTCTCGAAGAACTGCACGAGGACACGAAGGGCCTACATCGATACTTAGTAACATCGATCTAAATCCAAAATTTTGGCAGCCTGCTGGTTTGTGCACATGTAATATCGTGTTGTGCCTCGTAAGCATAAGCACAATGCGAGTGCAATACTGCAACTATTAATATATGCACAGCTTCATGACAAGGCCTAGCTGGTAACGGACCAAAGATTGCGGTAATCTTAGCTTCAGGTTTCTTCTGTTTTAGGCTTACTGTACTACAAGCCTCGCCTTGACTTTTCCCCCTGTCCCCTTGTGAGAGTAGCTCGTTGTACAATGATATCTTGGCGCCAGCTTCACAAAGGCGTGATGGTACTTTGATAAGCTTTTATCGCTTTCGCAACGAGGTGCTTGCGCTGAGAACAGCAAAGCAATGCCTTCGGCTACAGTCGATTTGCGGTTAACTGAGAGCTGGAGAAAAATGTTAAAATCTCTTTTATTAAAATAGTTTACTGTACAGCGAGACAATCGAGCCAGCCGTACAGCAGACTACTTGGAAAGCTTACATACTCAGGGGCAGATGCTCTAACTATATTACCGGTAAAGTTTAGAGCATCTGCTCCTGAGACTACGCAACTTTCGCTATGCCGCGTCTACCTGCAAGTTGCAACGAAGCGAGATGCGAGGACTGTGAACTGGTTAAAGTGGAAGGACTGCCAAGATGCCATCATAAATTTTGCGTGTATGAAAGTCTTCAAGTATTAATATTAATACTTCAAGAGGTATTATACTTCGTAGTATTATACACCCTGTGTCCGAGAATAAACAATGTAGGCTGCGGAAACTCGTAGCCCTGCATCGTTAAGCCTTTCATTGTTGTTGTCGGTCCAAGTTCACTGTCAGTCTTTCAAGCTCTTGCTTTCTTTTCAATGCCTTTGATCAAGTTCCCTCTGAGTGGTAAGAAGCTGATCAGGACATGCATCAAGAATAGTTGCTTGGAAAAACTCATGACACGCATAGTACATGTATATACATCCGACTGAATTGAACGACTATTCGGCTAGTTGCGAGGAATGTGCCGTTGTTGTTGTTACTGAAGATAAGTGCACACTGACGCAGTGATTAGATCGCCATTCAGAATGGGACGGATGAACTCCAAGTCGTTTCGGAGTGCAGGATCATCCGGCAGCAACTTGTAGCGGTACAAAACGACCCATCGCAGCGTGACAGCCACAGTTTTGCCTGTCACAGGCTCTTTCCGCGGCGTAATGGAAAGCCCAGAGATGCCGAACTCCAATTTACTAGTTCGCGCTGACGGATGCAGAGGGTCACTCATGACTGCGTCCATGTGGATCATCCCGTGCGATGGTGTCAGCTCCGAGCACAGGATGTGGTTCACGGTTGCTGGCAGTCCGACCCCGTCGAGATTCAATCGCCAGTAGGCTGCAGGTGCATCGACATTGTTAAGCCTCGTGCGCGTCGCATTGACACCGAAGTGGCGCTTCATTGTCGTGGGAATGGCGTCGTGATAAGCTACTGCGGCCTCGTACACGTCCTCTAGTGAATTGTGCGGAATCTCCGCCATGAACACACTGGACACGAGCGTGTAGTCCTTGCAGCCGGTGATATCAATCTGAGAAATCGGTAGCGCCGATCTATTGGCGGGGCCTTTTTCGTCTTGAAGCGCGAGCACTTTGTCCACTGCCATTTGAGTAAACCGGTTCATGACTGACGGCACCGTTGCGAGCGAGCGTTCGTTGTGTGCGATAAGCATTTTACTGCGTTCCGTTGGGTCGCGTCCGAAGCGAGTGTCGAAATGTAGCGACTTATAGATTTCCTGGCCGCTTGAGTGCAGTGGTGCATGGAAGATGGCCGCCTGTAGCGTAGCAAACATTAGCTGCTGCTGTAGAAGCATCTCCTGTAGTTCAATACGTGCTGCCTGGGTTTGAGCCACTTCACGCTTCTTGTGAGCCGAACGTTGAGCTGTGGCCAATATGCGTTCGTCAGGTAAATGCTTAGTCCACTTGGATTGCAGCCCGTGGAGCTCCTCTTCCATGGATGCTACTTGCGCTCTCAACAGACGAAGCTCATGCGTGGCGGTGAACGGCGTTTTGTTGGAAACGCGGGGTCTTCCTCGCGGTCTGTTGGCTCCTTTGAACGCGGAAATGAGGTCGTCATTGGATATTAGAGAAGCTCGGCTCCGCTTCTTGGTGGCTTGCTTGGTAGAGTCTGCGTCGGGACAGCTCCAAGATCTGAAAGATGAATCCATGTCGGGAAAAGAGTTAATGAGCACCAGGTTGGTTGGGCGTACACTCATGAAGTCGGTGCAGTAGGGTCCTATTGTCGATGCGGGGCTTTTTGGGATGAAGTGTTAAGAAGTTCTTCTCTGAAGGCTCTTTGATCAGTGTCTCAAGCGGGAAAATTGCAAATTGTATTGGCCCTAGCCTGGGAGGGAAGTGTGGCTACCGAACGAACTTTGTGCGCCGGCTATTTTCGTGCTTTTTGATGCGTCTATCCTAGCACGTGCACGAAATACGGTATTAATACATGTACAGTGGTACCCCCGTATTCACGGGGATGGACCTTATCAAAACTGCGAATTGATAAGGTTGATTTGAAGCATATGCCATCATCATCGGAATTTCTAGGTATCAGATCTGGAAGTTAATTAGAGGTACGCAGCCCCGAAAACGGGAGGCACCACTGTACTGTGAACAGGTAATGTAGGGCTGAGACCGGTGGCAGGTAGATTACGAGGTTTATCGATGCAGGCTTCGTATCTGGCGCAAACTGCTCTCGATCAGGCGCCGCTCCGTTCATTGTGGGCTAAGCACCTACAGTACATGTACATGTATGAGTTGTACGTGAACGCGTGCATATTCATTTATTCTATTGTAGAGTCGTGCTTTCTTTAGATAAATTACTGGTGAGGAGTGTGTGTTGAGCAGAACGTGAAGAGTTACGGTTGCCGCGAGCATGGGTCATCAACGTTTATAAGCGTACAGTACAGGTACTGTACCGGTATGCTAAACTTCACCATCCATCCGACTTGCTCGCTTAACCCTCCCGACCCCTCCACACATCACGTACTGTACCTAGATTCGCAGTTTGTCACGACTCGGAAAGCGTAATAGGAATGTGAGGGTGAGCCGGAGCCGGAGCTCCGTGACAATTTCATCGTGAATGACTCGCTGCAGCAACAGCGCATTCTTCTTCTTGGAGAAGGGAGCATGCTGCGGGTTGTAAAGCTATTGGGCTAAAGGCATCCAAGAATGCCTCCTACATAGTTCGTTTTGCAAAGGAATAGTAGTACGGATGTAGAGAGCGTCTCCAAGGTAGGGAGGCCTCAATATACCAAATGTAACCCAGGTTTGCTTACCTCACGCCGAATTGTTGTAGTATGAAACAACAGTTCGGCCAAGTTCTCGTAGAGGACGCTGCATTCGTGAAAGCCTTTAGCGCTTCATGCTTGCTGCGAATTGAACTGTCGCGACTATTTGTACTTGTGAGTGCAATGCTCGAGTTTGGAGGCGGTTGCGACAGCAGCGTCCTCCGTTATTTGGAGACAAGTGCAGCTATTAGTATCACGTATTAGCGTTTGCTCTCTATGAAACTGCTTTGCTATTGTGACGATCGCCACTCGACCATGATGCAATATATTTTCTTTGGAATACCGGTAAGGAAAATCTGATATAATCCGCAAAAATATGTGGATAACTTACGGATAACTTACCGCCATATTCCAAAATCATATTCCTACGGGAAAATAACAACAGGGGTCGTTGTATCGCACGAAGGAGATCTGTAATTTATGTTATTTTCATATTCCAAAAGTCGCGTTATTCGAGAAACTAAAATTTTCTAATGCTTCTGCCTACTACTGTACTTGAAGTATTTTATTTAAAAATACATGTACCTAAATTAGCCTCAACTTTTTTGTGTACTGTACTGTACGGTGAGTTGGGCTACGGCCCGACTCATTCGCTCAAAGGGAAACGCAACGTGGATGGCGTCGCGACTCGCGACTGGCAAATCTTAGGATCTTCCTGGGGTAAGTATGCCGTTGCTGTCATCTTTGGTGCTGGACGGTTCGTTGCTTACAGTAGCTTTGGCCAAATTCGTGCGACCAAAGTAGCGGGTCTGTGCCTGCTTTGAATCTGACAGTAGCTTACTAAAGTTTGCCTAGAGGCTTTCGTGCTGGCAAACTACAGAATCTACTACCGCTTCAATGTGATCTTCACGTAGATTACCTAAGTATGCGAGTTGAGGTAGAAATCAAAACACAGACGTACCACGCTGTTTATCGCACCGCTCTACTTGACCTCTTTCACGAACATGAACACACCGTATCATCCCAACTACGTTAACCAAGCAACGCTAACCTCTTCTATGGACTTTACTGCAACTTCTGCTGCTGCTGTATGTAGCCGCACACCGACGCAGTGATCAGGTCTCCATTCAAAATGGGTCGAATAATCTCCAGGTCCTGCCAGATCGCAGGCTCGTGTGGAAGCATGTTGTAGTGGTACACAACTACCCACCGGAGCGTCACCGACAAAGTTTTGCATGTCACGGGTTCCTTTCGAGGCGTGATAGTAAGGCCGCAGATTCCGTACTGGGACGAAGCAGACGCAGGCACAGGATGCAACGCGTCGTCGGTAACTGCATCGATGTGAACCATGCCGTGCGATGCAGTAAGCTCCGAGCACACGGTGTTGTTTACGGTTGTCCCCACTCCAGACCCGTTGAACGTTGAGCGCCGATAAACAACAGACGACTCTGCGTTATTCAGCCTCGTACGTTTGGCGTCAACGCCGAAGTGCCTATTCATCGACGTAGGGATGGCATCGAAGTACGCCAGCACTGCCGCATACACCACCACCAGCGACGTGTGCGGGATCTCCGAAATGAACACACTTGAGATCAATGTGCAGTCCTTGCAACCGGTGATATCGATTTGAGATAGCGGCATGACGGACTTGTCGCCAACACTCTCCTCTTGGTTTGCAAGGGCCTTCTCGATCGCCATTCGCGAGAACTTGTCCACGATGGATGGCAGGGTAGCGAGAGAACGCTCGTTGTGCGCTGTGAGCATTTTCTCGCGCTCCTCTGCCTTGCGTTCTAGTTGAGTGTCAAAGTGCAACGCCTCAAACATTTCGTTCCCACTTGAGTGCAATGGTGCATGAAGGACAGCAGTTTGTAGGGTAGCGAACAAAACCTGTTGCTGTCGAAGTAGCTGCTGGAGCTCCCTGTGAGTTTTCTCGGCCAGGTTAGCTGCGTGCTTTTCGCGAGCAGAACGGTGCGCGGTGGCAAGCACTCGTTCGTCTGGAAGTTGTTTTGTCCACTTGGTCTGCAGGCCTTGGAGTTCTTCTTCCATGGACGCCACTTGTGCTCTCAGCATACGAATCTGATGCGTGGCGGTGAGAGGGACGTTGTTCGGGTCACGGGGTCTGCCACGCGGACGACTCGCTCCGGTGAGTGCGAGAATGAGCTCTTCATTGCTTTCGGGGATTTCGCTCAGACGACGACGCTTCTTGGCGGCGCGAGTGCCAGCATCCGGTACAGGACAACTGTGTGCTCTGCGTGGTAAGCCTAGTCTGGGAAGAGGGACCATGACAACCATACTGGGGGGGGGGGTCGTGGGGAGGCGTCAAGGATTGATGAGGAATACACTTGGCGACTTGAGTTTTAGCGTGTCTGTCTACAGTATTATACAAGCCTACAAAGCAAATCTCACCGGGCGATCTCCGAGTGGTTTCTCTCTGGCTGCTTGAAGAATGAAAGCCTCTGGACGCGACACTCGAGACTGTTTTTCGGTGGCTTACATGTTTGCAGGCGGCTGTTATTCAGCGAGCAGCTTCACGCGTTTCCCACACAAATCTGATCCCTCCACGCAGCAGCAGCAGCAGCAGCAGCAGCAGCACCATCGCCATACGATTCCGATCCAGCAGCGATAACATTTGATTGCTGCTGTGCATCCATGCAATATGGACGCATAATGTTCGCAGCTTGAACCGCGAACAGGTGTTGTTGCACTGTCGGCCGCTCTCACGATGGGGACTCGAATGCTTTCGCGCTTAGAAGTTGACGCGGTCTTTTCGCGTACAGCACTGCAATCCTTGGACGGTGCAGCTTTGAAAGACGGTGCTATACATTGTACCTGTACAGTACATGTATTATACAGTATTAATAATAAGCACGTGATGCTGTCCCCGACTGGATGTGCACAATAGCCTACGTACTGTGCCCGATTCGTCTTTTAAAAATGTATACTGTATAGTGTACCCGTTCGGATATGTATGAGTTGTAGGACTCTAGAAATCTATCACCCTGCTCGCGCTCCACGCGAACCCAAAAACCCTTACTAGAAAGGCATGAACCCTACCGCGCTTCGCGCGGGGATCGGCTCGCTCGCTTGGCGCAATGTTTATGTTTGTTGGAATAAATGTACCGGTATACAAGGAGATGCTCCAGTCGGGGATAGCAGTCACATTCTTAATAATAACCATGTGTAAATCAGAGATTACCACGTGCTCACTCAGCTCACTAATACCTGAGACTGAGGTTTTGTTGACTACTGTATCGAGGACTACCAAATGATGCTCAAATGCCACTGTACATGTAGTTGAACAACGTCGGTGTGCTGCTGTCCATCCGACAACGCTGAAGGAGAATACAGTACTTTGCTGATATCCATTTGTGCACAGAGGAAGTGGGTCAAGTCATCACGGACGACAACAGAACAAGAGAAAACGTTGTTCCCGCGAAGAAACCTTGCTTCGGCGCCTGTTTTGCCTCCGAGCTGTGTGACGGCGTAAACTTCAAACCTGCTGGAGACCGGATCTCCGCGATTACTCTTTATCGGAGTCCATGTTGGGGGCGGGCGTAGGTGTACAGAACTTCCACGTACATGTAGAAGCTTACCGGCAACATCCTTCAAGATCGGAGCGTGTTAAACATTGTTGGCAGCACTATCCCAGCCAGATTCGGCGTGACGCTTTTGTCAGTGTTGCAGTCGGTCCGCACGGATTGCTTGACTCCTTGTGACAAAGATCTGCCCCCCCCCCCCAACAACAACAACAACAACAACAAACCGTCGAAAGGACCACCACCAAAGATTGATAGTAAGACGAAAGTAGTACTATATTATATTGCAACAAAATCAGCGATATTACATAGATACAACTACAGTTGCAAATTATTTACAGTCAAAATAGACCACTTTTTGGATGACCGGATGCCGTATTGCTGCGTTGTGCCACCATCATTCGACAAGAAGACCTACTTTGTCAGCGCACCTGAAATCAATCTTTGGCAGAGCTGGAGAAATCTAAGTGGGGGGGGGGGGGTCCTAGCAAGATTGCTTGCGAATAAAACACGATGGCGGATGTTGGGCAACGCAATGAACTACGCATAATTGACTAGGAGCCTGATAGCACATGCATATTAACATTTACCGTGAAACTCTGCCGTGTTATAGTACTACATGTATTAATAGTTTCTTTGAGCCCAAAAACGCACTACTATTATATCAATCCCTGACCACCAGTCACGCAGGACCTATAATAATACATGTATTAATATTAATACATGCAGGTCTGTACATGTACGGTACTGAGCTTAGAAATGGCAGCGGGTGTTCATGCCCCACGATACATGTATTAAAATATATGTATCCGCTATTATATCCATGTTGGCGAGCTGGTTCTCGAATCAGCACAACGTCTTCTAATCTTTTATGCCCTCGACATGCTAAAAAGAGGTACCGGTAAGCTCAACACAAACTTCGAAGTACCAGTAGGGTACTCAACACATTTACATTATTAAGACACTTAGTTACTGCATGTAGGACTAGATTGCTGCTTCTCTTGTAGATAGCCGCACACTGAAGAAGTGATCAGGGCGCCGTTTAGAATGGGTCGAATGATCTCCAACTCCTCCCTGAGTGCCAGGTCGTCTGGTAGCATATTGTAGCGGTACACAACCAACCACCGCAGCGTCACCGACAAGGTTTTGCCCGTCACGGGCTCTTTTTGATGCGTGATAGTCACTCCACAAATCCCATACTGCAGCAGGTCTGTCGAGGACACGGGATGCAAAGGATCGACTGTAATGGCGTCGACGTGAAACATGCCATGCGATTGTGTAAGCTCTGAGCACAGGACGTGGTTCACTGTTGCCGGTATCCCGCTTCCGTTGAGAGCCAATAGCCAATACAAAACCGGAGAGTCTACGCTGTTGAGCGTCTTGCGCACTGCATCAACGCCAAAGTGGCGCTTCATCCAAGTCGGGATGGATTCGAAGTATGCATCTATAGCCTCGTAACGATGTGTTTGGAATTTCCGAGATAAACACGCTGGAGATGAGTGAATAGTTTTTGCAGCCTGTAATGTCGATCTGAGATAGTGGCGTCACCGGTTTGTCCTTTTCCCTGTGTGCGAGGACCTTGTCAATTGCCACTTGCGCGAACTTATCCACGATCGAAGGCAGTGTAGCGAGCGAGCGGTTGTTGTGCGCCAGCAACATTTTCTCGCGCTCCTCCGGGTCACATCCGAGTTGAGTGTCAAAGTGCAGTGCTTTGAGCATATCCTTTCCACTCGAATGCAGTGGCGCGTTCAAGACGGCAGTTTGTAGCGTGGCAAACATCAGTTGCTGCTGTAGCAGGATTTCCTGGAGCTCGTTGTGTGCGACGTCAGTCTGGGCCACCTCGTATTTCTCTCGGGCCGAATGCTGCGCTGTCATTAGCGTACGCGTGTCGGGTAGTTATTCGGTCCACTTGGTTTGCAGTCCATGCAGCTCGTCCTCCATTGCTGCCACTTGGGCTCGCAGTTGGCGGATCTCATGCGTGGCACTAAGAGGCGGCTTGTTGGCAACACGGGATCGACCGCGCGGACGATTAGCTCCTGTGACGACGTTGACGATGTCATCGTTAGCTTGTGACGTCCGCTGTCGCTTCTTGGTGGAATTGCTGGTACTAGCTGTTGTGTCTGGGGCGGGGTAGTTCTGAGATTTCAAAGTCGGATTCATTTTTAGGGAAGAGGGTTCGTAGACGATGGCTTTGGCGATGGGGCTGACCTGAGCGAGGAGACTGTAAATTGAAAAGTGCTTGACTGCTGGAAGAGAAGGGCTGGCTATCAAACAAACTTCGTGGTCAGCTGTTTCGCCTATCTAAGCATAAGGCATAAACCACGTGTACAGCACCTACGATACGGAATGCGGCTGCGGCTGCGGCTACTGTAGAATCATAAGGATCTGAGGCTTGATTACGACGCTAGAAAGATAAGTTCTGATAACCAACCACAAATGCGACAGTCAGATGCAACCTGTACGTCAAGCGACCGTAGTTGACATGGTTGCGACGTCATTCACACGCCTGAACACGCTAAATCATTCCAACGAGCTGAAAAGCGAACACGGTGGAAGCATGCGAACCATTCCATATACTTACTCCTCCTTGTACTCGGCATCTTTGGAGAACAAGGCTAGCAGGTTAACCAGGAGCAACAACCAACAAATGCTAACCTGAGAGTGGGTTGCCATGGAGAAATCTAATGTTGTATCTCCAGCGTTGATTTACATCCAATAACAGCGAAATGTCTCCTGACAATTGCAAACACTTTTGCAAGCACTCAGGGTCGACAACACCTCAGGATGTGGCGTTGTGCGTTGTATTGACGAGTTGCTGACTATTAATACCAACCATGAATCTCTGCTGGTGACTGCAAGTCTTCTTCGATTGTGGTGCTTCAACATGGTAACCAATCACTGGATTCGGTCGTCACCCCCCAAGAGCAATTCCATTGATTTGGCCGAAGCCGACGGACGATGTTGGGATGCACAATCCAGCTGCAAAGAATTGTTTCACCACCGTGATGGCTGCACCTCGCAAATCTTGTACGGTAAGATTCTAAACACTTTCTGAGCACGTTTGTGGAAAGACTTGTGAAGACGCTGGGACCTGTGTCCATTGCATTGGGCAATATTGGCCGAGAGTTTACGACTGCGTCGGAGGTGGCATCGAGAAAACGATTCCTCCCGCTTCTGTTCTACTCTAAATTTCCAACCGGGCCGCCCGAGGCAAATCGTCGGCCATCGCCCTTGACACTTGGTAAAACTCATTCAAAGTACGATTCGTACTTAACGTGTGCCCAGATGACCATATGTTTTCGCCATGGGGGATTTACGAAATGACTTGAATTTGTATTGGTGCAGTTTCGTAGGAATCCGGGAACTGACCCGATTTGGCAAATTTAGACGGAATTCACAATATTATGCGTTCTACTCGAAGTTTCCGCGCACGGTTTAGCGAGCGAAACCGCCGACCAAATCGCCCAAATCAGTTCAATTGACTATGAAACTTTATAAGTTCGGAATCGTACTTAAGTGAAATACCAAAAATATATGTTTTGCTGCAGTCGATTATCGTAAATGACTTCAGAATTGTATTGGGGCTGTCCAGCCAACAGGCTAACATCGACAAATTTAGACGGAATTGACAATAATACCTGCAGAGAAGAACAGTTCAGACTCAATGTGTAATGTAGCGATGTTGGAGTTGCAGCAGCGGATCAACCGACAGTGGCGTCGGGTTTCGACAGCTGACAGACCAATCCGTCCTCTGCTCGTCGAGCTGCATCGGCACTAGCCAATCCTGGGTTGTTCGCGTAGCTGGAGCGACCGGCAAGTCAAGTCACGACACGCCACCGTGCATCACACCCAGGTCGAGAGACTGCCTGCGTGTCGGGAGATTGCTGGCTGGCGGTCGTATCTCTGCGACTAAGAGCGTTGCCAAGGGAGTTCTACTAGTTCAGACGGCCAGGACAAAGTGGTTAGCAGTCGCGTCGAGTAGCCATAAGAGTTCATGTCATTCTGGAAATTACCTGCTTTACAACAAGCCTCATCAGCACTCGAGTACTCGAGTACTCCGTGCTCTCCGCTTCGTTCTCTTCTGTGCTCCTCCTGATAGTCTACATTTTTGGTAGCACTTGCCTTCTGTTGAAGGTCAACCGGTATATTGGTGAGTACCGGTTTGTGGCAATGACCAACACTCACCGCCTCGACAGCCATTCTACATGTTTACTCCATGTTTACGGTAGGTAGGACATGCATCTCATGATTGTGGGTACAGGATCTGTTGCCTGATCCTGCACGTGTCATTTGCTGATTGGCTGGAAAAACTCAGGAATCCAGTAGACAATCCAGTAGAGGAGGCTTAGAGGTAGCTAGGTAGTTAG
>LGSN01000779.1:0-18503 GCA_001314375.1 Phytophthora podocarpi | reverse complement strand
GTGAAATACCGCAAAGAGGCCTACATAATGAATGCCAGCAGTCGTCCAAATCCGAGCGAGTTATGCAGGCTAATGAATCGGATGGCGGACGACCAGAACAGAACTGTCAGCACTCCACTGTCAACCATGTAGCCAACTACAATTTAAATATTGCAATACAATGTCAATATTGTATTGGCTCTACAATACCACAATACATTGATTGCAATTAAATATTGCACAACGCTGACGCTAATCGATCAAATCAAAATCTATGCAGTAAGCACCATGCATTTCGTTTCTTACTGTGCCTTGTCGCAGTCTGAACAACGTTGCGCATCTATTCCGTATCTGAGCGCGGAAAGAATCCGAGGATATCCTTAATGAGAATGTTCCACACGACTTGCACGGCGACCTCGGCGACGATAAGCCAAATTACGATCATCTCCAGTTTCGTGTCATGTTGGTGCGCGAGCTGCTGGCTTAGTACGTCCAGCCTGCATCAAATAAACCCAGGTGCAATCCAAGTTGAGCAACTAGCTCCCAATGCTGACAAGAATGCAACACGTACAGCTCACGAAGGATGTCCAGACGCGTGTTGAGGATCTGGACACGGTTATCCACGCTCAGATACTTCATCACTTTCTTGTACAACGGCTCATACTCATCATCTTCCCAGAAGAAGTCTGGCTCATCCAGCATATCCGAGTTCAAATTAACGTCGCTACGCTGCATTCAAGGCAACACACGCCAGTGTCAGTTATTGTGCAGATGCATGAACAAACATATTGTGCTCCTCGCTTACCTCGATAAATAACCGACCGATGAGCTTTGATATGTCGCTCTGAGAATACTGAATCGAGCCTGTAGCCGCAAGATTCTGCGGCACGTGCTTAGTCTCACGAATAGTTTCCTCCACGCGCTCCTCGAAGACGTCCAACTTCGATGACTGTGCCATGGCGAAGGAAACCGCCAATTTCTCGGACGCACGATTGCTGCTCAGCGTGATCGCGTCGTTGCAGATGAGACTTGCGTCACCGTAGATGTAGTCCATGTCCTCCACCTCCACCTGTTTGACTGGCCCCACCGAGAATGCTCCTAGTGCCACTAGATGTGCCTGCTCCTCCGCTCTTGTCAACCCCCAGAAGACTGCACACCCCGTCCTGCATCGCATTCAAGCACGTCCTACGTCAGTGAACTAACCAACCACTTCGTACCACCATCTTCAGCAGCAGCAACACCGCACGCGAAGTAAAAGGCGTCCTTCTGCTGGTACGGCCTATCAGTCACACCACAACATCCTCCACATCATCAGACCATCTAAACTCTCTAAACCAATTTACCAGCTCTCCAACCACAGTCAAAGCACTAACACAAGGTCCGGCGCTGGCGCACAGCTGGAATGTATCGCGCCCATGTACATCTTGTGTGTCCATCCATCGGGATGCAGTTCTCCTCCCGGCAGTTGCCCCGTTTCGACTCTCTCGAGCCACTTGAGCAGCTTGAACAGCTGCAACTGGTCACACGTGCAGTACGCAGACACTCTTAGCTTCGGCGCACTGGGCGGTTCTCGCAGCTGTTTCTTGATTGTCCTCATGCGTGAGCGTCTCGTCGTGTGGCTCACCGTCCCGGGGGCGGGCAGAGGCTTGGGGGCTCCCCGTTTGAACTTGCTGCGGGTCCCGAGTCCATGCCAATTGGCCCGCGGGATCTGGCGGAACGAGTCCGAGTGCTGACGGTAGCTGGTGGGCGAGAACTGGCGGTCCAAGTCGCTGAAGTCCTCGTGCTCGTCGCTGTCGTCGTCATCGCTGCTGGCCCCGAAGTAGCGACGCGAGCCGTTGCCGTTCTCCTCCTCCTTGCGGTCATACACGGCCGAGTCCGAGTTGTAGTTGAGCGAGATGCTGCCAAGAGGGAGCAGTGGTGAGCTTTCGGATGCGTCCGCGTCGGCCAGCGACTGCGGGGGGCTGCGGCTACGTCGGCGGCCTCGGGAACTCATGACCGAAAGAGATGGGATGTGACTGTTGAAGGGGAATGAGATCGGAATTGTGTGGTCGACACACTGAAAAATGTGCGCCACATATTCTGTATCTTGAAGGGTCGCCTGTCACATTTCGGCTCCACCAGATCTAATAACTGCCCCCCCTCTTGTGGTCTCCTCTTTTTTTTCCCGGTGCTCGGAGAAATCAGACGAATTAACTTGTCTGACATGACGGGGAAGAGCAGCAACAGAAGTAAGGGCAGGAGCTCCGTGGGTGCGAAGTATTCTCGCGCCAATGCGTTGGTGGGGTCGGTGCTCAACAAATTCCACAACGGATCCGTGCGGGCCGTGGACCCTTTCGTGATCCGCTTGCTGAAAGAGCACGAGCTGAGGCTGTTGGGCATCCAGTGCTTCCTGGAACAGGTACAGTAGGCAATAATAAATACTCCAAAATTTAGTCTCTAGGTTGAAATCTGAAGAAATTCATCGGTGCAGGGGCCGGCAGAGAACAGTCGACTGACGAAGGACGAGTCCCGCGTGGCAGATCACACACCTCACGCTTCAGGCATTTTTGGGCTGTTTACAGTATGTGGAGGGTTCTTCGGACCAGGCGCCATCATGTGAGTGTGGGGAGGGAGGGGGTATAGCGAAAAATGGAGTGCAGGAGACTAATTTGTGGTAATATGACAGGCGTCAGTGGGATGCGTGCAGCGGGACGGAGGGCGACACAGATGACCAGGAAGCTGCGATGACTGAGTACGTCGCTACGGTGGATAAAATACTGCCGGGGTGGGATGAAGCTGTGCCGGACCACCCGGTGGCTAGCCCAGACCGCTTCTGGGAGGACGACGCCGCGGCGACAAACTGTCCGTTGTGTTTCGTCGTCTTCTCCGCGCGTGAGCGTCGCCACCACTGTCGTCTGTGCTTCTCGATCTTTTGTGCAGGCTGCTGCGGACTGGTGCTAGAGATGGCGTTGTGTCCTGGTGCGCCGTTGCGTGCGCAACGAGTGTGCACACCGTGCTACCAGGCGGAATATCGTGCCCAGCAGCTTCGTGAAGCCAGAAAAATTAGCCGCGAGAACCAGGAGCTCGAGCAGCAAATTCGTGCTGTGCTCGCTACAGCTAAGCAAACGCTTGCTGCCAAACAGGAGGAGGAACAGAAATTACGCGCATTAGCAATTGACGCTGGTTGTGATGTGCAGGCTCTTGATGAAGCTGTTCAGAAGCAGCACGGCGGCTCGCCTATCGGCTCTGCATCAATGGAACTGCCAACACCGCCAGCTGCACACCGATTTGCGCCTGCGCAGACCTCCGTAGAAGCTTCGAGTCAACTTACCTTGGCACATCGACAACTTATAATGAGCTTCAAAATGGCACAGTGTCGGGCACATCGGGTACTCGACAAGATGGACGCGACAATAGCGGCGTTGCGAGAGGCTGTGAACACTCAGAAATCGCCAATCAACAGATTATCTTCCTCTGATCAAGCAGATGACAACGGATGGAGCGTGATGGTACGACACACCGATAGCTTCCTGACGCCAACCGATCGAGAGGCGCTTCAAATTGTTTCCGATGAGCTTCGCAATCGATTACGTTCTCAGAGCAGTAGCTCCTTCGACAACACTCCTTCGTCAGACCCAAGCATTGCGATACTCTGGCAAGCTGAATGCCTGAAGGATAATCGGACCCGAACTTTCGTTACAGATCTTGCTGAGGCCGTGCGTGCGAGGCTGGATGCATCATCGGGGTCAGATACTGAAGACTCTGATGCGAATGAGGCACCAGTAGCCACTACGCGCCCGTTGTGGGAGCAGCCTGTACAGCCCGTAGAGCCTGTAGGACCGACGACAACATCCATACCAACGTCTATGGAACTCGAGAAGGCGTACGAACTAATTTGCAGTCAGTGTGAAACAGGCCCAGCTTCGGAATGGGATGAACAAATTCGTCTCGACGTCACTCGAACCTTCGGGATATCAGCACGCCGGCAACATCGCAAAATTTTAGATCCGACATCACGCATTGCATGCAATTCAGCCGGAGTCGCTATCCCAGTGGAGATGCGGAGGGCTGCGCTTCAGAATGTACTTCGTGGTTGCGCTAGCGTGGATACAGAGGTGGGATACTGCCAGGGCATGGACCACGTCGCGGCGCTAATGCTCGCTGTGAGTGATTGGAACGAGGCACGAGCATTCTGGCTGCTCGTCAGTCTGCTTGCATCTCCACGATTCGAGCTTGAGAGGCTCTATGGACCAGGACTGCCGCAACTTAGTCTGCGCTGCTTTCAGGTAAGGTTGTAGTCTCCTCTCTATGGTGGATTTGACATTACAGTAACAACGGTCGACGTGCATGTTGTATTAGTTGGACCGACTCCTGCGAATACACTTGCGTCCGCTGTCTGATCATTTCCAGGCCATCGACTTCCCCATCAGCATCGTCGCAACTGGGTATACCATAATGTTTGTGATTGAGTCCAAACCTATAGCTTACCCTGAGATTACCCCCTATGAACGCTTCGTTCTTCTCGCAGGTGGTTTATGACGCTTTTCACGAACATGGAGGCACTCTCTTATGATGTGTTGGTACAAGTCTTTGAGGGATTTATCTTCAAGGGGTGGAAGCAGCTCCTCCAAACCGCGCTCGTCATTTTGGAGGAACTCCAGAAACCAATTCTTGCCAGTACCTTTGACGAGATCCCTCGGCTCTTCTACGACATTCCGGAATATGCAGTGAGTGTCTTTTGCTGACGTGTTGATCCTTGTGTCATTGTCACTCACCACCTCTTGACTTGTGTTGGATCAGCCTCGGCTTATGGACGCGGAATACGTGCTCACTCAATCTGCACAGTACGAGATGTCTGACCACATGCTGGAGCGCCTGGAGAAGGAGTTTGAGCACGAGACACCAGTCGCAGAAGCATCGACCAAGAAGTCATTAGTAGTGCGGAGAGATGAATTGATGACCGAAAAACTGGCAGATCCACGCATCAGCAACCAACGCCCTCAAAAGAGGAGATCATCATTACCGCCGTCATATCTGCACCCCGAAGCTCAGCACGAACAGCAAAGTATTTCTTCGCTCGAGAGAGACCGCGTTGCCAAGGCGCCCTCTTCCACAAGACAAGCCTCTCCGTCGCAAATACAATCTCCAGCCGCTGTATGAAGTACTGGTACAAGTCCACGGATCTACCTCTAGCCACATTAAATGGTCTAGTAGTCATAATGAATAAATGGCACGTTGTATCGCACCGACGGTGTGTTCTAGCTAGAGCTTTCGCAGGTTCAAAAATCCTTGTGCCTTCTCATCCATGTCGTACGAGACAGCCACGAGTGCTCTCGCTGGCAGCGCCAAGAAGACTTCGATAGCCAGACCTGCAACATTACCGGCACTATGATGAAGACGTCGAACAACGGGTTGCCCATACGACGGAGAGAAAGTCGCCTCACTCGAGTCTGTTGACGAGCGCAGGAGAACGACCGGTTCACCGTTCACAAGCACTTGAATTGCGGGGGAGTAGTTCGTGAAGAATGCCGCCTGAAGATGATAAAGTCCCGGTAACAATAGCCTCACCTCATCGGAGCCAAACTGCCACAGGAAAATATCAGCGTTCGTATTCACCACTTGAGAGCTCCACTGAATCGTTTGCTTCGCGCTTGGGCGGCCATCCTTCCAGATCTGACAAACAAAAATCCTGTCAGTTTGCAACACTCGCAGAATGATTGATTCTACGACAGTAGGAGCTACTTACGTAACGAGCTTGGTAGATTTCACTGCGTAGCTGGCGCGTAATGGCTTGCACCTGTCGGTCTATGTTGTCGAGTTGACGTTTGGTTGCGAACTCACCCGCCACTGCGCTGTCCACTTGTTTCATTGTCTCCTGTAAGTCGGTTAGTGTTGATTGCGAGTCCAGCAGCTCCTTCACATCCGCAACGGTCATTTTTTCATTCACAACTCGTTGCAGCGTGCTTAGTTCGTGCTGTATGGACTCGGCAACTGACAATATGTTGTGCTGGCAGAGCAAGCAGTATCATTAATGATAGTAGAACTCCACAACGCAAATACTGGATGCAGTCCAGCCTTACCATGTTGTGCTTAACCTGCACAAGCTCCAATGCTTCCGCCTTCGACTCGCTGAGTTGCCGCAATCGGTCCACATCGTCCATCATACTCTCTTGAGATCGCTGGATGGTGTCCATTAGAGCACAGGCGACCTCTTCTACTCTAGCGCTGTCCGCCTTCTCCGCGAGCTGCTTCCATGCATCTACTGCAATTGGAAGTGGCATCAACAGATCCAGAGAGGTTAATAGGTCTCATTATCTACAGCGTCCAGTACAAAAACAGAGGACGTACTCGTATCCATCTTCCGACTGAGAAGCTTCGTGGCTTCGCTCTTACAGAGTTTCTTCCCAATGGCCATCACCAACTCCTGTCGGCATTCAGCCAGCTGCTTCTCCATTCTGACCTCTCCGCCTTGAACATCCCGAGAGAGACATGCCAGTTCTTCACGAATGATATCCTAACAGGTGCAAGTGGATTCACTACATCACTCCAACTCTTACCAAGCAGCAAACTTGTGATACGCACCACTTCTCTTTCCTGTACTTCTGGAGCTGCCACAACTATTTCCTTGACGGCATGCACGACTGTGGCTTCTCTCCTTGCTTCACCAGCTATCAGCTTCCTTTCCAGAGTCTCCACTTTCTGAACGATGTCATGTCGTAGCTTTGCCAGCTTGTCTTCATCCAGTATGCGAGTTGACTTAAAGAGCAGGTCTTGATCTTTGAGGTGGAGCTGCGTGCTTTCTGTCAACTGGTCCAGCCTCCCCTCTATCGTGCAGCACCACCGTTCCAAGCCCTGCTCTACCTGCACCAATCTCTCAACGGCACCAATCAGCCCCCCCCCCGCTCACTTTTTACCTGTTTCTCAGACTCTTGCACAGACCTTATTAACTGCTTCCTGCTGTTGTTGAGCTCGAGACTTTAACTCCTCGTTACCGTGCTGCATCACTGCCCGTTCTTGCTCTAAACGCATGGAAAACTGCACAGAACACTCAGCTGAAATTTCCCCCAATGGGCGTTAGACCCAAGTCACCAACCTCCTTTCGCTGCCTCGACATCCGGCGCTTCATTTCTGCAAGAAGACGCTCTTCCATTGCGGTCACGTGATCTGAACTAACCACCGCTGACTCAAGACACTCCAAGCCTTCAACGCGTTGTTGTAGCTTCAGGATCAATCGGGTCTGCTCCGTCAGCACACGCGCCACAAGCCCAAACGACTCCGGCAACACAATTTGCACATTCCGCCACTTGCGTTCATCCTGCAGAGTCGTCGTCAATGCCTCAAGAACTTCCTTCACCGCCATATCTCCCATAATCTCGCAAAGGTTGATCGATACTAAAAAGTCCTTTGTCTTGTTCAGTTTAGGAGTTTAGATGGTGACGCTTCATGATGCATCAGGTTTGAACGAATTCAGCTCAAGAAGGGGTGACCGACCGTCGGTTTGAGTCTGATCCTGAGGAGAGATACTGGTAGTAGCATAGTCATGGGGAAGGCGTCAAGAAGGAAGCAGCTGGGCGAACAGAAGAAGCAGTTCTTTGCTATCAATGGTGATGGCCGCAGAGCAGAAGACCGAGCCAACGCGCGGGCCATGCTCAATGCACTACAAAAGAAGCTGGAGGACGACGCCCTACGAGAAGATGGCACGCTAAACAACTTTGAAAGATGAATCGCTGTAGACCCACCACTTGTGCTCACTTGTGGTGCTGTGCTTGACAGGGTTCTACTTCGTTAATGGCAAGTATGTGGATTCTCGCCGGCCACGACTCACTTCTGGGATGAAGACGCGCGGATTTATAACTCACCGAAGCAGCATCACAGACGTCGCAATCGTTCGCGTTGCTGGCAGATCCCTACGTGAAAATGATCTGATGATACTGTTCACCTTTGGTTTGGACTGGTGAGTAGCTGCGAGTATTCGAGGAGGAGGGATGCTAGTTTGTCTGATGCTATCCGGATATTCTTTTGAATTTTGTAGCGTCTCTATCTGGGACTTGAGCAACGGCAAAATGCTCAGCACTCTGGACTTGTCTTCGCTCCACGCCCGTTCAATCCATGGCGGTGCTGTTTATTCTGCGCACTTCGAGCTTGATACCATCGTATTCGCATTCGCCACCTGTAAGTGTATTTGGCTAAAGTCTCCGTAGATTGTCAAGACATGTATAGTCAACTGAAGTCGATTGGCTCTTGCATCGCTGGGATCGATTGCTCAGACAACGAGCCTGTTGCCCACTGCTTTGACTATCAGAAGAATGTCATCACTCCAGCTGCAGCCCCGGTGAGGACATTCGACGTGGCCAGCAGGTACGGCACGGGCCATCAGCAAGCTATCTCTTCGATGACATTCAGTCACGGCGGAGAGCTCCTCGCTACGTCTTCGTGGGATTCGACGTGCATGCTCTGGAAGGTGGTGCCAGTGATGAAGGCTGACAATTCATCTACCGCTCGTAAGGCAGGGAGTAATGCGGACGAGGCGGTTTATTTGACTCTCTTGATGATTCTACCTGTTCATGAAGAAGGAGCAACGTGTCTGGCCTTCACTGAGGATAATCAGGCTCTGGTGACTTGCGGTGGGTGTGTTGTGAAGCTGTGGGATATCTCTGATGCGTCAGCAACTAATCAAGGAGCTAATCGCAAGCACAACACGGAGGAGAAGGCTTTGTCTCTAGACACGCAACTTCTGGAGTGGCAGCAGGCGATCGCGTTCTCGTTTTCTATCCAGTCATCGACGAATCTCTTCGCATTCGATGAATCAATGGCTGCTCTTGTTGGAAACCACGAGTGGCTTCACTTTCACGAGAGCGATAAATTGCTGACACTACTTGCTCCTGCACAAAGCGAGGACGAGCGCAACAAAGTGATCGACATCAAGCAGTGCCTCGACCGTATTATTGAAGAGATTGATCCCAGTGATGATGAAAAGCAAAAGCTACAAAATACTGTTCGAGGTGGACAAGAAGACGACGGAGGCGACTCGAACAGCGAAAGTAGTTGTACGAGCGGATTCCTCTATAGCGAAAAAGAAGTAAACGCACTAACAGCCGAGGAGAGTGCTCGATTGAAAACGCAGTTCCGAAGCATGGCGGATTTCGACTTCGAAAGGCTTTTCACACCCGGCTGGTCGCTTGCGTTGGAGCCGAATAAAGTTCTCGATTCGATTCCAGCAACGTCTGTAACAAGGAATCCTTCTCGTCCTGATGCAAACGGCCAACTGCTTCGCACATTTTCGAAGAGCACGGTGGTAAGTTTCCTGGCTTCCGAATAAAATCTGATTGACGAACTGATGATTGGCATTGCTGTGTGGTAATATTTCTCAGGATGGAGTTTTCTCGTCTCACTCATCTACGATCACAGGTTGTGCCGTGGCACAAGAACTTGACTTGGTTGTGACGGTGGCACTTGATCAATCAATAAAGTACTGGTCACTGGAGCAAGGTGTCATCCTGGAAGCAGTTTTTGAGGCACATAGCGCTCCGATTACTTGCTGTGCTCTCACTTCACCAACCACCTGCGACTTAAAAGTGTATGAGATGCTGCTGGCTACTGGTGGATCGGACAATTTGGTCAAAATCTGGCGGAGGAACGAACCTAAGCGAGCCGAGTGCGTGTGCAGTATCGCTGGGCACAATGACGCCGTCAGATCGATTGCCTTCGACCCGAGCGGCATTTTCCTTATCTCCGCGAGTGAAGACACGACTGCAATAATGTGGCGGGTCCGACCGTCAAGCCCCGATCAGCCGGAGATACCCATCATCGCCTCAATTGACTGCTTCTCAATCAGCATATCCTGGACTGAGCCATTGGCGAATGGTGCCAGGATCCTCCATTACGTTGTGCGGACGACACAAGTCAGCTCGTTTGTAGGCGATGGTAGTGACATCCAGCTCATTCCTGATGCGGAGGTTCCAGCGAAGTACCTTTCCAAGACCATCGATAAGCTCCAGCCAGGAGTCCAGTATACGCTCCAGGTTGCTGCAGTGAACAACGTAAGTTCTCGCTTGTTTAGTTGAACGGATCATGCAAAAACACTCCGATATACTAACAAAATTGCTGCCATCGCATGTACAGATCGGGACCAGCGAGTTTAGTGCGGCAACTGAGCCCATAGAAACCCTCGCGTTCGTCCCGTCACGAATCGACCGCCCGGTGCAACACGATGCTCGTGAAGCTACACGCATCACTCTTTCCTGGACCGCCCCGTGTCCGAACGGCGCTACGATCGAATCCTACATCATTCGGTGTCGGCCGGAAAATAGTGCCTTTGTTCCGCTACGAGAAGTTACGATTCCTGTCGCCTATCTCAAAGTATCCTACGCACTACCAGCAAACGGGGCTAACACTAGGCGTTCAACAGTGGCTCCGAAAACGATAAACGCTGGACTGCCTGCTGCAGCTCCAGTGAACGACAAACAGAGCAGCAAGAAAAAGAAGACAGACAGTACCAGTAACACTGCTTCATCGCAAGTGCTTCGCTCGACTTCCACCGTCTCAAAAACAGCATCGATCTCAAAAGCGACAACAACGCCAGCACAGACTCCTCATTTTACTACCACACTCTCGTACATAGTGGACGAACTCTGGGCTGGTGAGGTGTACCAGTTCGCGGTGGCAGCTTCAAACCGCTGTGGCCTCGGCGAGTTTTCACGGATGAGCGACTACATTAAGATGAACTGCACGGCGCCCGACCAGCCCGCGAAACCTGAAATCGTGAGCGTCGACAAACGGCAAATTGATGTTCAGTGGGGAAAACCACGGTGCAACGGCAGCGAGGTATTGCAATACACGCTGAGGTGCTCTCAAGAGGTCGAAGGGTGCCCTAGCACTAACGAGCAGATGGTTGTGCTTCTTCCACGATCTATCGCCGGGACCAAATACACACTGGCCGGGTTAGAGCCTGGGAGCCCCGTACAAGTGTGGGTTTCTGCCTCGAATCTGGTGGACAACAAGTTGCTGACATCTCTCGAATCACTGCCCAGCGAATGTGTGGCGACTTGGTGCGACGTTCCTGACATACCTGGGGCTCCAAAGCTACTTGAACCTTCGGCTCACACCATGATGCTCGCTTGGATGCCCCCAAAAAGCAACGGGCTTCCGATTGACACCTATAACGTTGCTCTTTACTCGGAAGACACGCAGTTTGGCGTCCACGTTCGCCAGCTAAGCCGTGAGTTAATTCTCCAACCGCACGATCTCCACCGACTCAGCTCAGATTCGACAACCGTGACCTTCCTCCTGCGTCATCTACGAGGCGAAATCTTCTACAGCGCCACAGTCAGTGCGTGCAACAGCTTGGGCACTAGTGGCGCTAGTGTCGCCTGTGTTCCGGTACAGACTAGTGCCCCAACTGTCCCCGACGCCATTCCCGATCCCCCCACCATATCTGATGTGACACCCACGAGTGCCATCGTAACATGGAAATTACCTGCTCATGACGGCGGTGCAGCTCTGCGTGGATTTCACGTGGAATATAGCGTTCGTTCCAACAGAAGTGACGCTCGAATTCAAGAAAAACTGGAGAGTGGGGGAGATATCACCGTTGCTCGCGGCCTAGAGTTAAACGCGTCGTTCCTCAAGCCGCACCGTGTGTATCGATTTCGTGTGTCACCTGAGAATCGTGTAGGCCGCGCGAGTCCTAGTGCCTGGTCCAGAGAATTTGCGACTCCCAGTCTTGTGGAGTTCACAGTCACTCGCTACTTTGCGTGCCGTCCACCAGTAGAGCACGAGGCTGCACGCGTCATTCAGCGTAGATATCGAGCTTGGAAGAAAGCTGCTACCGACGAGGCTCGATACACTGCTGCACTGGTGGAGGCGCTTCGTCACTGGCACTTGTGAGCGGAACACAAAGCAGTAATTGCAAGAGCAAGCAGGCTGTCGTGATAAAGATATTCCACGTAAAGCTCATTCTCCTACTACGCCTACTTTTCTCCTGTGCAATTGACGGCCAGTAAGCAATTCTCGTCCCACCGCTGCTTGTAGTACGCGGTAATTCTTCGTCCATTGTCGCGCCAGGCCTCCCATTCTGCTTGTTTTTCGGGGGAGAGATCTGGGAACAGATCTCTAGTCATAGCATGGTCACTCTCGGTATCGTGCAGCAGCATCGAGTCAGTGACGCGATCGTAGCGCAGACGCTGGTGGCCACGCACGATTGACATCTTGCGGTTCGGATCGTTGCTGAAGACCGGGCGCTCTCCGTATGTGGCCTTGCGCTTGAGTGAGCGGCCGACTCCGTTCTGTACAAAACCTCCCTCTGGTAGACCTGTAATGTCCGCCAGAGTGTTGAGAATATCGTACTGCTCCGCAGCGTCATCAATCGCAAATCCTGCCGAGTTACCCAGTCGGCCCTCGGCAATTATGGCGCCCGCCACACGAGTTACGGATTCCTCACGAGTGTTCATAATTTCAGCTTCCGGTGCTTGGCCGTGGTCGCCCATGATGACGACGATAGTGTCGTTAAGAATGCCCTCCTTCTCCATACGGTCCATGAACTTCCCCAGCTCCATGTCCGTGAAGTACCGCATCTCCAGGTAGTTCTTGATGTCTTCGGCGCGTTCTTTTCCTTCATAAAGCGCAGAGAAGTCGGGTTTGTTGGCTCTGGAGTACCATGTCGGACGTAGTTTGAATGGTGAGTGACTAGAGATGGTGTAATGCGTGATAAATACTGGCTTCTTCGGTTTGCCATTCGCTACGCGCTGAGTTTGCTTCTTTGCCTTATGCAGGAGCAAGTCTCCCAGAATTTGGAAGCTCAGGTCGTCGTGGACTCCCCAGTTAAATGCGCGGTGCTCAGGGCCAAACCATTGATGACGTCTAATCCCAAGGTGTTTTTCTCCCAAGAGCAGCATCGTTTTTGCTTCCCACACATTCTTAAAGCCGTGGGTCGGCAGGAACACGTTCCAGTCGTCAAGCGTAATCGAAGACCCAGTGGAGAAGAAGGTATCGTATCCCTTGGTGTTGAAGAGCTGTGGTAACCCGGACAGCTTTGTATCCTTTTTGCCCCCAGTAATGCCTGTTTTCACGTCGCTGTCGTACGGAACTTGGGCGAACAACATACTCTCTAGAGAGCGACTTGTTGGATTACTCGACCACATATTGCGAAGGGCAACACCGCGCTTGGCCCACTTGTCAAAGTTCGGGGTGATTGTCATGTTGGTGCCCTTGAATAAATTGGACGGATCATCATCTCCAACAAGGTAGCGCGAGTCTTGGAACCTGAAAGACTCAACTCCAATGACCAAAACATTGGGCGGGTTGTCGTTCGAAACATCGACATCAAACGCGAGGTTTCCTTGGAATCCAGTGGTTCGTCGGTAGAGTGTATCGTTGCCAAACAGCTCGTGCTTCTCCGTTGGGTGAATGTACATCTCTACCCAGGGTTGGTCACCATTCATATTTGTCAGCATTGCGTCTGTCGGGGTGGGTTGCAAGGCGTGGCCTAACAACTCGTTTAGTGTCGCGTTCAATCCGGAATACGCAACCAGGGGCGAGCACGCACATCGTAACGCCACTACAGCCGCGGGTATTGCGACGAGACCCACGAGAACGATAGTAACCCGCAAGATGTGGTGGTAGGTGCGACTATCGTTCGCCGATGAGAGCTTGGTGCTAGTTTCATCTTCGTCCACGTTTGGCGATGATGATGATGTGGAGGTGTCCGTGCCTTCTTCGAGAGTGAGCTCCACGTACTTAGCTCCATTGACGACATTACGTGTCCGAGGACCGACATGGTCCATTACCATGAGCGTTGGATTCCAACTCGATAGATCGGCCCAGCCAGCCACCGTACGTACGAGTGCAAAGATCACAGCGACAGTCACTAGAACAGCAGCAGCCTCGTACCCTCGTTGAAGCTCCTCCGCTGATATCGGGGCAGCGTTTAGATGATGTCTTTCCCTGATCACAGCAGCCACGAGGTCAAACGTGAATCGCATGTTGCGGTTCGCCACGAGCATCAAGTCCGCGACGAACGGCGCCATCATGACGAGGAAAAGCAGCCAGGACACCACAAATGTTGCAACATTCCAGACAACACCTCTAACCACTCCTTCCTTTTCTCTGAATTGGCCTTTGGCTCTGTGCTTCAAAACGTCAAACATCCACAACGTGCACGCGAAGTAAGTCGCGCAGACGAAATCCTCCAGGAATCCGATGCCCAAAGCTGCAGCCTTGAAGCCCATCGTATAGTCTTGAGGGCTGCCATACATCTCGACCAAAGCTTGGAGCGTCAAGCTTCGAGTCGTAGAGCAGCAGAATAGCACGAATGCGTAGACGAACAGCCACCCAAACCAGGGAAGAGCACACAGGTCGGCGAGCCCCAGCACCTCCCTCGACAGTCTCTTTCGTTGAACAACTTTGGTCTCCGATGCCTCATTAGCGACGATTTCGTCCGCGTCTACGTCGTGAGGCTCGGGAAAGCGACATCGCGTCGACTGTTGATCTCTCGAGCCGGCGAGCAAGCTGTGGGATTCCATGAGGTCAGGACTGAGCCGGAGCCGGAGCCGATGGAGGATGACGAGGCGGGGCTGCAAACGCAGAAATGAACACACCTTCAATCGTAAGCCAACCGGTACAGTCAGCTTCGCAGAGCGGAGCAGATTGCATTTGCGATGGGAACCCTGTGCTTGTTCCTGAACTGTTCGGCTTGGAGCCACATTTGCATCCCACAATCGCTCCAAGCGATTTTTTCTGTTAGAACAAGACCCACCCCATCGCGATAACTTATCTCTTCTGGGACACAACGAGGGTTCGCTTTTGCCTTGTCCTCTGCAGCGCAAGGGGTTATTAATAGTGTTGAAGTGTTGCAGATGCTTCACGCGCCACACGGAGGATCATGACTTGAGCAGTCCGTGTATGCGTCTAGGAACGTCTACTGTACGGTACGCGCATTAACCCCTTAATACATGTATTACACACGCACTATTACCGGTACGTGAACGTTTTGGTATTTGGGAGCCCCAAACGCAAAGATGAAGCCCGTAACTTGGAATTCCTGAGGTTGTGTACGGTGCTGACCATCGCAGTCTTGGGCTTGATCGGAAACAACTTATTAGCAATCGTTTGCGAGAGGAGTCGAAGGTAGAGCGTTATATCACCGGGATAGTGTTGTCAAGTTAAAGCGGTTCCTGATCTTTCTCGCATTCTTCTCGTAAACTTGACATTCTACCATCACAATTAAACTTCAATCTCTAATTTGCAATTGACAGCCAACAAGCAGTTCTCATCCCACCGCTTTGTGTAGTACGCGGTGACACGGCGACCGTAGTCGCGCCAGTTCTCCCATTCAGCCTGCTCTTCGGCTGTGAGTCCAGGAAACAGATCCGTGGTCATGGCGTGGTCCTTCTCGGTATCATGCAGCATCATCGATGCTGTCACTTGGTCATAACGTAGGCGTTGGTGGCCACGCACGATCGACATCTTGCGACTCGGGTCGTTGCTGAAGACGACGCGCTCTCCAAAGGGGGCCTTGCGTTTGAGAGAGCGGCCAACGCCGTCTTGAACAAAACCTCCCTCGGGCAGACCTGTGATGTCTGCCAGAGTGTTGAGAATATCGTATTGTTCTACCGCGTCCTCGATCACGAGTCCAACAGCGTCACCCAGTCGTCCCTCAGCGATAATGGCGCCTGCAACTCGTGTCACCGATTCTTCCTGGGTATTCGTAACATCAACTTCAGGTGCCTGGCCGTGGTCGCCAACGATGACAACAATGGTGTCATTGAGAATTCCCTCCTTCTCCATGCGGTCCATGAATTTCCCCAGGTGCAGGTCTGTGAAGTGCCGCATCTCAAGGTAGTTTTTGATGTCTTTTGCATTTTTTTCTCCTTCATAAAGAGCGGAGAAATCAGGCTTGTCAGCCTTCGCGTACCATTTTGGGCGTGCTTTGAATGGCGCATGACTGGAAATGGTGTAATGCGTTACAAACAACGGTTTCTTGGGTTGGCCAGTAGCAACTCGTTCCTTCTGCTCGCTCGTCTTCTCAACGAGCATGTCTCCTAGAAGCTGCAAGTTGATGTCGTCATGGACACCCCACTTAAATCCACGTTGTTCGTCTCCGAACCATTCGTCATGGGTAATTCCGAGTCTGCTTTCAGCCAGAAGAACCATCTCCTTAGATTCCAAAACGATATCGTAGCCATGAGTTGGAAGAAACACGTCCCAGTTCTCAAAGCGTGTCGGACAACCGGTGGTGAAGGAATTTTCGTATCCCTTCGCTTTGAAGAGGTGAGGTAACCCCGAAAGCTTCGTGTTCTTCCTTCCACCGGTAATTCCTGTTCTCAAAGTACTGTCGTACGGTACCTGTGCAAACAACAGACTCTCCAGAGAGCGACTTGTGGGAGTACTTGACCACATGTTGCGGAGAGCGACGCCACGCTTGGCCCACTTGTCAAAGTTCGGGGTGATTGTCATGTTGGTGCCCTTGAACAAGTTGGACGGATCATCATCCCCAACAAGGTAGCGCGAATCTTGGAAACGAAAAGACTCAACTCCAATAACCAAAACATTGGGCGGGTCGTCGTTCGACACATCGACATTAAAACCGAGATCGCCCTGGAATCCCGTAGTGCGTCGGTAAAGCGAATCATCTCCGAACAGCTCGTGCTCCTCTGTTGGGTGGATAAACGTCTCAACCCAAGGTTGGCCTCCCTTCACATTTGCAAACGTGGTATCTGTCGGTGTAGGCTGCAAGGCATGGGCAAACAGCTCGTTGAGAGTCGCGTTCAAGCCAGCGTAAGCAACCAGGGGCGAGCATGCACAACGCAATGCCACCACAACTGCAGGTACGGCGACGAGACCCATGAGGACGATGATAACCCGCAATGCATGGTGGTAGATGAGCTGGTGGTCGGTGCGGCTTTCCTTTGACAGTTTGTCAACGGCTTCATCTTCAGTAGCATTTTCGGTCTCAGTGCCTTCTTCGATAGCGACTTCCACGTACTCGATTCCTTTACCATTTCTCTCAGTTGCCACCTTACCGCTACGTGTACGAAAGCCCATAGGTTCCGTCACGATGTCAGTTGGATTCCACGTTGCTAGGTCAGCCCAGCTCGCCTTTGTGCGCACACGTGCAAAGAACACAGCGACAGTGATCAGAACAGTTGAAGCCACACAACCTCGTTCGATCTCCTCCGCAGATATCGGGGCAGCACCGACAAATTCTTTTTCGCTGATAGCCATGGTAACGAGGTCGAACGTGAAGCGCATTTCGCGGTTAACCACAAGCACCAAGTCCACAACGAAAGGAATCATCATAGAGACGAAAAACAGCCACGACACCACAAATGTGGCGACGTTCTTGACAGTCTCGGTTCTCACGCAATTTCGCTGCCCACTTTCAGAGCCAAACCGTCTGCTAACCGCGTGCTTGAAGGTGTCGAACAGCCACAGTGCGCAGGCGAGGTAGGTCGTGCAGACGAAGTCCTCCATGAATCCAAGGATCAAGGCTGCAATCTTCACGTCGAATGTATTATCCCTGGGGCTGCTGTACATCGCGACCAATTCGCTCAGCGCTATGCATCGACAACCCGAGAAGCAGAATAGCACGAATGTGTAGATAAACAGCCATCCAATCCACGGGGCAGTCCACAGATCAGCAACCAGAACCAGGTTTCTTGCTTGGTACCACCGATACGTAGCCTTGGTTTTCGATGCCTCACTGACGACGCCTTCGTCGTCGTTTATGGCCACTGGCTCGGGAAAACGGCATCGTGGCGATTCATAGTCACTGCTGTGGGGGCAGTGGGGTTCCATCGCGCTGGTGAGACGCGTGTTGCTGCTTACCTGTAAATGCTAAAAGTTATCGCCTGACGATTCGTCGGCTGTGCTGTCGAGCTTGGGAAATAGGATTGTATTCTGCGATTGGCAGGCGTGTGGTGCTCGAAAGCAATTTCACTGATACAGTACAGTATACATGTAGCACTGCTCTGCTCTGAGCAGAGCCTCTACCAGAGGTTCCCATCGCGCCACTGACTCATGCAACCAGACGAAACCATTGCTTACGTGCCTGCTGCAAAGCATGTCATGCAGATCACCATCAAGTGCTAGCTTGAGCCAGGCAATGATTGCCGCAATCGGGAGTGATCAACGGCTGAAATTGGTACATGTAGTGACCAATGGCTGAAATTGGTTGTGATCGAAGTTTTTACCATGCAGCAAAAATACTCATGATGTTAAACTCAACACGAAAGCAGAGCTAAGCACTAAAAAGCGCAGTACATAATAGTTTGCTATGCATGTACTGCGCTTTTTTTTAATAAATAAATGTGCTGGTATTACGGTACTATGTACGCTTACTCTACTGTACTACTAATATGCGTCAACGGGCCGCTCTCATTCTGTCTTTACTCGGCAGTATATCCATCAATGAGCTTGTAAATGCCGATGGAAAGTGTTAGGGGAAAACCTCACAATCTTAGGCATAATTAACACTAAATAAAGGTCGATAGCCTTTTATGGATCTAATTACGCCTGAATTAGCTGTCGACCCGCCAAAATAGGTGAAA
>LGSN01000778.1:0-18524 GCA_001314375.1 Phytophthora podocarpi | reverse complement strand
ACCAGGAGTTTCTTGAGTAACTCGTAGACCTTGACCAGCAAGTGTGGGGCAATTTTTCTTGCGTGTTGAGACACTGGATGCGCATTTCCTACGCCCAGGTCGCTGACCACATCACGAGCAAGGGCTGCAGCAGCGTT
Organism: Phytophthora podocarpi; assembly: GCA_001314375.1. Lineage (NCBI taxonomy): Eukaryota > Oomycota > Peronosporomycetes > Peronosporales > Peronosporaceae > Phytophthora > Phytophthora podocarpi. The sequence continues at coordinate 18,387 of LGSN01000778.1, read as the reverse complement.
TCCGTCACCTAAGAAGTTCTTGCGATCATATTGCAGGATCTCCTTCAGCTTCTAATCCCTTACTGGTGTTGAAACACCTTGGACTCCGATATCGGCTTCTTCAACCTTGCACTCAAGACTCAGCTCCTGAATTTCCGGTAGCATGGCGAGCCGGTCTCACTGTGCCATTAGGTCACTACGTTCTCGAATTTTGACCGGCGGGTCCAGGTCCAATTCCTCCGTTGAGACACGCCTGCACTGTACGAATCCTTCTTCCAGCTTTTTAACTGGGGTACTCGCAAATCCTCGAGTCGAAAAGTCTGAAACTGCATCTTTTTCATTATTCAAGATCAGACTTTCGACTTGACCAACCTTCACAGGACACTTGCGTTCAGGGCTCTCCGAGATTGTAAGAGACGCAGCGGCTATAGCAGCACTCGCTTTGTCATCCAGACCCTGGGTGTCAACACTTGCGTCTTGAACTCCAGAGCTATCTCTCCTAATCGACTCAGTCTGAATGCCAATGGCTCGGGTCCTTGAGCCTGGCGCATTCAAGTCCACTTCCTCAGCAAAAGCTACTCGAAGTGGTTTCGGCTTCTCATGTACTCGAACCATTCGTATTTGGGCAGTACCCGGGTTTGGGCGTAACAAGATCTTGGACGGCCAGGCATAGGTTGGAGTCTGAGCGCAGGGTGGGTCTTGTTCATACATCAACTGAGCCGGTTTATCAGTTCGCAACTGAGCTTGAGCTGACAGCGTGCATACGTAAATAAGCTGTTGTCACCCCTGCTACTTCTTAGTGCCTGGACGCACGAGGTGGCCAGCCCGAGGGGAGAATCCATATTCAACAATCTTGGCCAATATAGTTCCAGTGTCGACCCACATCATTTTTTCAGAGATTTTTACAACCTTAACCGCGGTCGGCCAGGACTTAGCTCCGTATATGATGTGTGCCGCTGATCACCTCTTCCAGACCAAACAACTTCATGCTCGGGGTTTGATTGTCCATATCTGATCCGAACGATAGCACTCCGCCCTGGCTGCAGGTATAATGTCTCCGTTGGCCGCACAGGCAAATTCAAGCCTAGACGCTCTCGAGACGGTCCACTATACATCAGGATAGTTTCTTCATCCGGAAGCTGAACCAAAACTTCTCGAACCGACAATCGCACACCCGCACTGAACATGAAGTTCATACCCAATAAAACATCCACACCTTCGCCAATGTTGGCGATCCAAAGCTTCACCACATAAACCACTCTCGGCCCGAGAGTGAGTTTCACCTCGGCATGTGCTTTGATATACGTTGGGACGCCTCCCAGTCCTGAAACCTTCATCTGTTTATTCGTCTGGACTTTGAGTCCGAGCATACGCGCAAAGTCGAAACTCAACATACTCACAGACGCTCCAGTACCCAGGAAGACTGTTGTCCAAACATTATTCACCGCACCATGTACCGTTGCAACCTCGTGCGAGCCTTCTGGATAATGATCCTGCCACCATCCATAGCGTTCGCCTGGTTGAAGCCTGAACTCGATTGGAGTTCCTGAATCAGGTAGGCTTAAACGCAGATTGTCTAGACGCAAGTCTGGACACACTTGACTTGAATCTTGAAACACAGTCATGCATTGTTGGTTATCTTGGTTCTGTCTTCTTCTCAGCTCTGGGCCAACATACGCTAAAGCACACAACGCTGGAGTTTCTCAAGCCCGACGCGTACTGGATCCCCATCCAGCGGGCTTAGTGGTTTAACTGCTTCTTCCCAGAGTCCGATTCACCATTCCGAAATTGCTTCAAAACATGGGTCGGCAAATCTTCAAGTGTGCCTTGACTGGCGTGGGTCTTCACAGCTTGAAACGCAGTCCAGTCTTCACACGAGATCCCTCGATGATGTTGACCGCATGTCTCACATGGCTGTACTCGACAAAGTTCAGTCGGATGTCCTTGTTCGTGACAGTGTCCATAGGTCAAGTCCTTCCAGCAACTCGCCTTCGAATGTCCAGGCTTTCCACAGTTCTCACAGTTCATACCCCATTGCTGGTTTCCTGAACGCGGTGACATGGGCTTTGGACACATGATTGGGCTTCTGAACGGGGGTCGCCATCCTTCAGCCTCCATGACTCGGTAAACTATGCTGGTAACATCCGGGGTCTTCGACGCAGATTGCATTCCAGTTCCGGCAGCGTTGCTCATGCGTTGTCCACGTCCCTTGGCAAGTGTCACCTGACCAGCAGTCGTCGAAGGCTTCTCCTCACCATCCAGTACCTGGAAGTGCACGTGCAGTTCGGGTTCAGAGTCCGAATCACGTTCAGACCCTGAGCAACAAACGTGCGTCCAGACCGTCTTGGCTTGAAACGTCCTTGTGGGACATTGTCAGCACAGAATCGCGCTTGGGCGGGGGAGTAACATAACCTTCCTCGCGCCAAACATCTTCATGACGCCTAAGAGCACGTTCCACATCGCTGGTACTCTTGAAACTCTGTCCTTGAAATGCTGTCTTGAGCGGCAGATCCTTCAGCTTCTTGATGAAGCGACGATTGTGCCTCTCGCGACGCTTAGACGGACGCTGGAGCTTGATGTCAGCCTTGACCGCAGCTGCGTTCAGCCTATAGAAGAACCTGAGTGCAGTCTCGCCTGAACGCATCTCCGTAGAGTAGTAACGTTCAGCATATGAACCGATCGTACGGCAGTAGATCCGTTTGAAGCGGTTCGAAAGTTTCTTCCAGCGATGGCGTGTCGACTAGGGCAATTGCGCATACCAGTCCGTGAGGGCCGCCGACATGCGTCCTCGGAGTTGGCGAATCTTGCACTTGTGCGACCAAGCCCCTTAAGAGGCGAGGTCTACAAACCTTTCCCACCAGTCAACTCGGTCTTCCAGGGAGGCACCCTCATTGAACCTCTCGATCGCGTTGTAGGTAATAAACGGGCGATATGTCAAGATTGTGGTGCCATCCTTAGACGTGGTCGGGGTTGTTTGGTGCGGGCCGGACTCGTTACTGGAACTGCCACTACAACTGCTTAAACTCGAATCTGCATCATCGTCGTTACTTGAGTCAAACGAACTTGAATCAGCGTCATCTTGATCAGAGGGGGCGGGTCCGCGATTTCTTTCTCTCTTCTACGCGAGAAAGACTTCCTGGACGCAGATTGCTTGACCGCATCCTTCTTGGACGCAGACTTATTTGAGCTCCTGGAACCAGTTTCAGTCTTGACCGCAGACGACTTCGACGATGGTGTCTTTATTCGTTTCGGTGTCGGAGCTCGCTCGGTTTGTCTCGTCACATTTGTACAAAGTAATGCACGTAGTTGAACGGCACCGACTTCGGTCACGACTTTTGAAAGAGCATCATGAGCACTAGCCCGCGCATCAGCTTTGACTGCGCTACTGGATACCAGATGCAGACTTGCCGATCGAGGGTTTGATGGCACTTCAGACTTGATACGAGTTGCGGGATCAGGGGCGCAGCCTGCATGAGCACCTTGAACTTGCGCTAACGTTGTTCGAAGGTCGTGATTCTGACCGGCGAGAAACTTGTGTCGGTTATAGGCGGCTTGATGTTCCTGTTCTCGCTCTACGCGTTCATGCTGATGCTCTAAGTTGAGACTTTGCATCGTCTGTTGGCAGACTCCATCCGCGCATTCACTTTTCGTTCAAATTCTTCAAGTTGGCGAGCGCGTTCAGTATCCGACTGAGACGCATACTGTTGCCAGCGCTGCTTAAACACAACTTGGTTCCGCGTTGCAACGCTCAAGCGATCTCGTTCTCGACGAAGTGCTTCAGCAACTTGTGTGTCCAGCTCTTCTTGAGTTCTCAACGCACTTTGCTGAAACCCTGAATTTGAACGTGCTTCAAGAACTTGGACACGTCGTTCAGCTTCAACACGCGCTTCTTCGGCCTGTAAAGGTGCTTGCTCTGCTTGGGGCTTCGCTTCCTCTGCGCGAGCCATCGCCTCTCTTACCGAGTGAATTTCGTAAGCTGTACCCTCGAGTTGTCGGTCTATCTTCAGCTGCAACTTGAGCTGAACCTTGTGCTGTCGTTATTGAAAATCTTCTTGCTTCTCTTGAAGCTCAACCACGAATTGTTAATGTGGATGTTGGCGCATGATGTTTAGTGCCACTTGCGCGGCTCCAGAAGTAGCTGACGAATTCGAACTTGAGCGCTGAGACCAATTGGTTCGGCTGGATTTCGTCCCCACTGAACGACCAGATGTGCGTGTCAGTGTGTTATGCTGTGAGGTCACCGACAACTCTCTGTGTCCAGCTATAGCCAGACTCGACTCATTGAGTGACGAGTCCAAATTTCCTGCCTTAAACGTAGAATTCATTCTAGAGATTCGTCCTTGGACGCAACGTCGCTGTTCAGAACTTCGACAGTTTCAGATTCATCGATTTCAATGTCGTATTGATCTGTAGCACTTTTGTTTTGCCGGTATTACCGTTCGAGTCAAGTACATGCCCGAATCGGCACCTGCGGCGAGGGACCCGGCAGCCTGAACGCTCATGACCATATGTCCAACGCCTGAATCCGGCATGTGCTGAAGCGGTATGACCAAGTTACATCATTGAAGACGACGACATGCTGTTCGTGGACGTCCGTGCTCCAGACGAGGCGTCATACGGAGAACTACTGGATGTTCCTGACGGACCAATCACACTCGGGACTAAACCTGATAAGTTGATTGAAGATGCAGCTAAGGTACTCGATCTTTGAATGCTCATGGCCTGGCCATCCGTGTTCAGGCTTCCATCTGTCGACGGGAGTAACGATTACTCAGATGGTGTCGAAATATTGAGTGGACGTGCGGGTCTGCGCTGAAATTGTTTGTGTCAGGCTCACGTTCAGGTGGCCCTCGCGGCCTACGTGTAATTGTGATTCCGGCCATCCTGCATTGCGAGACAAAGTCATGTCCCAGCAGATCTACCTCGCAGTCCTTCATCTGCATCGCTTTCTCTATCACGTTGATTTCACGACTCCTCGAACGCACTCTCCGTTTCAGCGTCTGAAGATCTGAGTACACTTCCAGCTTCAGGTACATCCGCGGTAGGAACCACCTCGTAGGACACTCTTGTGGGCAGCTGTTTCCACTCGATAAGCTAAATGGTAAGATTCTCTTGGACATCCTCAACCACTGAACGCACAAGTTCAGGTCCAATCTTGGACGCGCGTGCCAGAAACCAATACGGACTGGCGTTCTTCGAACTCGAATCCAGCTTCAAGGAGTAGTGTCTCCAGTGCAGCAACACATTCGCAGCGGAGTCAGCGCCCTTGACGGGATAGCAACAGCGGTCAAATCTTCAGCAATTACCAACACTCTGCGTTCACGGTGCGGTTCGGCGATCCAAGCTGCATCTCGATATTCCAGAGACATTCAGTTTCGGATATAATTTGACGTAGTCATTGTAGCATCTTGCCAATTCGAAATGTCTGGTCTCGGCGTCAGCCATGTATACTCGACTCTCGGTGGTGTGACACGTTCAGACTGCGTCTGCTCACAACGATAGACTTGTCGAGTCACGAAATCTCTCGCTCCTGTCAAATCTAGCTGGGAGTCCTTCGTTTCATCTTCTAACTTCAGACGTACTTCCGCGTCCAGCGTTTCGTAAGCTGAAACTGCTTTTGAGACATCACCGGCCGCCAACACTTAAGATGGGCCCCTGGACTTGAGGTTCAGGCGGGGCAGACGAACTTTGTGGCGAGCGCAAAGACGTGTTCGCGTACTCAAACGTTGAGCGCACTTTGACATTCGACTCTTCCTCCTTGATCTGCGCTTACTTCGACTGCTCCAATAATTGTATCCGCGGCAAAGAGTCGGAAAGTCGATCCGCCGCTGGGGGTTCAACCATATTGACGCCTCCCTTAGCCAGCTGTGCAGGTCCAACACCCGGAACTCGCTCTCCTTCGAGACTCTGCTTCATCGGCCTTGGACGCGATTTTCCTCCCCCCGCCGTTCCAAGCAACACTGGGTTACCTTGAGCAGCAGGTTCAGGAACCGGCTGATCCTGGTCTACACAACCTGGGCGTCTTGCACACACTTCCCGGTCCACACTGTTTGTATTCTGGGTTCTCCGTACAAACCGGAGAGAAGTGCGTTCAAGTAGTGGATGTTACGCGCAACGCTTACGAGACCCACTAGTATCAAAACAACCCAATTGAAGACCGATTCAGGCTCCCCGAAGACAAACGACACCGATAGAGATTCAGGAGGTGCCACGCCCCCTGATCTGCGGTTCCAAGAGCCTGCGTTCAGGGTTTACCTTCCCAAGTCTTAGTTTTTCTCTAAGTTCTGGGCTGTCGCTATACACCTGGTCGAAAAATATTCGCCGACCTCGTCACACAACCAAAAGCCGCGGGGAAGATCAACGACGAAATAGCAACCATACTGCTTGACAGCGGTGCCGAGGTGTCTATTATTGATACCGTCTTTGCTCGTAAGGTTACGTGCTACATTGATGAAAGTCAGTCACTGGGATGTGAAGGTGTTGGAAAATCCCCGTATACGGCGGCCGGACGTATCAGACTCAAGATCATGCTCGCTGGATCGTTGATTTAATTTTTCGACGTTTGGGTAGGCCCGCCCACCGGCGGCCAGGACTTTATTCTTGGCATGGACTTCATTGTCCCTGCCCGTATCCGCCTTGATCTTGCCGACGGCACGATCTGCCTCCTCGATGAAGTCTGTGTACAACTAGCAGACAGACGTCCGCTTTACGGAAATCGTGTGGAGCAAGCGATCCTGAACGAAGATCGATATGTTGAAGTCGGTTGGACAACGGAAGGAAAGCTGCGCATAAGTCATCCTCAGAATCGAAAGCTGTGAGTGACCGTTGGAGATCGATAAGTGCCGACTCTGGCAGCCTGGCAAGACACGCTACCTGCAGTTGACACACGTGAGCGATCACAAGTTAGTACTAGATTGCAACGTACGCATCGGAATGTTGCTGGCTGGCGATCGAGTGCCACGCTTACCTGGGCACGTCTCGGTGGGATCACGCAGGTACACCGAGTGGCAGAACCTGGTATACCAAGCGACAGTCGACGTCGACGAAGAGCACCCAGAAATCGTAGAGCCGCAGGAGCCTGCCTTGGATCGGCCGCTGTACAAGACTCCGACTGCAATCTTGCCCCGGCCGCTGGAGCGATCGGCGAAATTGGCAGAACTCGGCAGTGGAGACGACGAGGATGGCGACGAACACGATCGAAGGACTCTGCGAAAGGGAGCCCCAACGACGGAAGAAATGCGAGGAGACTCCGACTCGTCACCGGCTGGGAAGACACATGTCAGCATCGATGAGTGTACCAAGACTCAATCTCGGATGCAGAAAGGGCGAAGTATGCCGAAGATTGCAGATGTCAACATCCAACTGATTGCAGATTTGATTGCCGAGGTCAGATTTCAAGTGATTACTGAGATCAAGGGGCAGATATGGGTGCAAGGCAGAAACGCATTCAATATCGATCTGCAGGGATTGGAGAAAATCCACAGATGCTAAGACGAGTTCCAGACGAGAGTAATCAAGATCTCGCCGGTGATCACGCGAGAGAGCACGCAGAAGACGAACAAGTGTGCATTAAAGAATGAGGTGAGCTGTATGCAGAACCCTTCGAAGGACACATGGAGGCATTGCTAGAGATCACATCGACGACGGAAGAAATCTAGATCGAGAATATCCAATTAGGAAATCCTGAGGAGAATGCACCGGAAGAGATCGATCGACTGGTGAAGATCATATGGCGCCGCCGACACCTTCTAATTGGGAAAGGGAACGCCTTGTCACCTGCTAGCGATCTGCGACATTGATGTGGGAAATGCCAAACCAATAACCCAACGGGTCGTCAAAGTTGCTCCGCAATTCCACGAGAAGTTGTTCCTGCTGATCAAGGGATTGCTGTCAGCTAAGATTGTCCGGCACTCGACGTCACAATGGACGTCTCCGATCGTCGTGATCACCAAGAAGAACGAAGTTGACATCAGACGTTGTACTGACTACCGCCTGATCAACAGTCTGACTCGACTGATGATGTCCCCTATGCCCCTTACCAACGAGCTTCACAAGATCCTCTAGTATTGCTCGCTAGACATGGTTAGTGGATTTTGGGTGGTCTGTATGACTGATTGAGCGCGCGCGATCTCGGCGTTTATTACTCCGTTCGAATGGAATCGAATGCCGTTCGGGTTGACGAATGCGCCGCAGATGTACCAGAGACTAGTTGACAACCGGCTGTATGGGTTTCTCAAGGTCACGAGCAATTAAGATCACGCCAACCAGACCGACGTATTCGAGGAGTGAGAGCCTGGTGTAGAAAATGAATCGTCGGTGCTAGGTCGTCGACCTTACCTCGATGACATTCTTGTGGCGGCAGATTTGTGGATATATTGTGCGAAAGGTGGAGAAGCTGCTAGATGCCTGTGACGAGTGGAACCTATCTACCAGTGTTGCCAAGAGCTTCTGGGGTCTACGCAAGGTCGACTACCGGGACCATCAAGTATCTGCAGACAGGCCGGCATCCGAAGGACCTGTTGTCGCTGGCCAATCTTCCTTTTTCGACTACGCTAAGATCGATGCAGCCGTTTTTGGAGAGTCTCAACTATTCCAGACGCTTCATTTAGGATTTCGCGATCTAGGCGTCGGTCCTGCATGATCTTCGTGTGGCCGATTTCTGTGAGATGGCGATATGTTCGAAACTGCACCTGGTATCTGGGCTAGTCAAGCGCGGTGAAGCTCGATCAACAGATGACAATGAAAAGCGGAGTCGAGCTGTCATGGCATTCATCGTACGGAAGGGCACAATCTCGACAGCGCCAATCTTGCAGCACTTCGATCCAGATACCCAAAGACCGGTGATGGTGGTATATGCGATTAAGTGGGCGATCGCGGCTGCGTTAATGCAAGAACATAAGAGCGTATATAAACCGGTTACGTTTACTAGCTGGACGTTCAAGCCTAACGAGATCAACTATGGAATCGTCGACAACGAGGTTCTCGCGCTGCTCATGATCTTGGATGTCTGGTACACGCATTTAGCGACGAGATCGGTTAAGGTACTGGTCCGACACTCCCCGTTGGCGTGGCTATTACACTCATCAGGATTGCAAGGACGACTCGGTCGCTGGGACGCGTTGCTAGTGAGCTGGACCCCGGATATCGTCAAGTCGAACAAGGGCGAGGACGAGATCTTAGGCGTAATGGCCGCGAGTATCACGCCTCGTGAAGAGGTCGACGCGATATTGGTGTCGATAGTACCCATGAAGCGTCCCCGACAGGTGATCACCATGCCGACACCTACCGTGGAGGCGGATGAGATGTTGCTAGGACAATGTCGGTCAGCGAGGCGGAATACCCGGTTTGCTCCTATGCTTCGATCTTCTGGTCGAGCTGGACAGGGGGCGGCATATCATCTGCGGAGATTCGAATTTAGTCATCCGACAGATGCGAGGTGAGATCGAGTGCAATGCGCGGGGGTTGCAATTACTACGCCAACAGGCTATGGAGCGCCTGAGATCGTGGCCAAATCACGAATCCTTAATATGAAGCGAGATTGGGACACTGGTGCCACTCTTCTGCGTGAAGGAGGCACGGAAGTGATGTCGAAATATGAGGTCCAAGACTTGGTGACGCTTAACCGTTTCGACGAGATGCTAGTTCCACGATCACACAACTCTGAGATCATGGCCGTGACGTGATCATGTAGGCGACGCACTCCGGAAGTCCTACAGGAGGAGATTGTTCAACGAATCGGGGGAAGAGTGAATTTGCATGACACAAGACGAAGAGAAGTGGATCGTTGATCTCAACCAGTATTTGCGTGGGGACGTACAGCAGCTTACCTCATTAGTAACCACGACATGTGCTAAGATTGATGAAGGTTACGTGAACGACGAGGCAGGCTTGCTGTTTTACTGTCCGCCGTTCAAGCAATCGAATGAAGATCGCGATCTCGTTGCTCGGCTGGTGATTCCCGAAACGCTACAAGAAGACGCCCTACATCATTACCACATCAGCCTGAAAGGTGGACATCAATGTATCGAGAGGACGTACCATCGGATCAAGGCTCATTTTCTTCAGATCGCTTTGGGGGATCGTCCCGCAATGGAGCTGAAGGTAAGCTTGATTAGCAGCGCTCCGCTGCCAAGGAGTGGCGTGGACGTTGCCCAAATTTGATCCTTGCTAAACATGGTGACCGAGAATCTCTCGATCGAGTGACGTTGTTAGGTCGTCCTTGATTTCTGTGGGCCGCTTCACAGCGTCGGACTTCCATCGGCCAAACTTCTTGACGGCTAGACTGTCTACACCGGTATTGAATAGCGCTGGAGCTCCTCCGCTCCGTAGTGAATGTGAATCAAAACGAGACGGATTTTCACCGACCGATTCTGCCGCCTGCCGTAACACTGCGACCACGTCGTCGACTTGGAGCTTGTTGTGCTCAGATACTTGGCGCAACATGGTGTTGGTGTTTTTTTAGGAATCAAGCTGTTTCGACGGGACAACATCATGTTGATCCCGATCGTACCAGTGTTCTCGTGGTGACTTCCCCGAATTGGTGGCTTTTGCTTCCGCGTAAGGGGATTGTGACGTTCGTGGCTGTGGCTAGTGTTGTGCACAGTCTGCTTTTGTCATCTAGAACTAGCACACCTGCCCGGGAAATTGCGTTGTGTTGCATTTCCGTTCTTGGGCGAGATACTCGGAGCGCCGCAGCAGATAGAAGTAACCCAAGACCACAGCGCCCCATAAAACCCGGTCGTGGGTGTTGCTGAAGTTGAGGCTGCGATGGAGAGCTCGTGAATTTGGATGGTGATGGGGCGCTTCTTCGAGGAAGGGTAGTCGCGTCACCGCATGCCGATGACAGAAAGTTTGTGTCCTGGGAGTAGTCCAACGCTAAATCCGAGCTTGAACTGATGATTCCACGATATGTGGCTGATTTTGGAGAGGATGGCCGACGCTGAGTGCATTGTCCTGGTCGTCCAAAACCCTAGCGCCAACAAAATACCGCAAACAGCGCGAGTTGATATGAGTATTGTGTTCTGTTGTTGGATAACCACGGCGAGAACTTCATGACGTTGCACCACTCAGTCCATTGTTGCCATGTACCGGCGTATTTGACGGCTGACGACGAGGCCAGCGATTCGGATTGCAGTTTGATGAGAACGTCTTGTAAAAAAATTCTCCATGTTGGGGGAACGTGAACCTGTGACCAATGGATTGAGAAGTTAGACCATAATGATGCAAACGGTTCACACCAGGCACTAGAAGCTGCATCGGCCATTCGATTTCTCGCTCCGGGTGAGTGAGCTGGTGACACCCTGATGTTAAATACCGCCTCTCCAAACCCAATAGCCTGATTGATTAATTGCGCTTCCGAAAAGGAACTGACCAGTTGGTTGCTTCACGATACCGCTGATGCGTTGTCGCTCCAACATCGGATATGATGTACTGCCGAGTCGGTTTGGGAGGTCCAGTGCTTCCCTCCAGGTCCAAATAGCAAGTACAATGCACAGATGCTCTCAAACGTTAATAGAGATGGAGCCTGAATGGATGGACTGGATTTCTTCTTCGTCAAAGCGGATTTGAATAAATTCGTCGCGCGTGGGATTTAGCACAGCAAGGTCCAAACCAGAGGCGTCCATGTAGACATGGATGCATGGCTTTGATGTCGCGATGAACATGCATAAAGGTAAATTCGAAAGGGGGCCGTGGCGCAGAATGTGCTGGAACCTACGGAGGTCCGTGACAATTGCTGGTGGCAGACGGATACGACCGAAACGGGGCCAACGCACAGAAGCCAAGTGAAGTTGCTGCAAAAACATTTTGGCTGTATGAAAACAAGTCGTAATGTAGGGTAAGCTGCTGAGTATCTTATGAAGCTCCGTGCGTGTGGCAGCTCTTTTGTCTAGGAAGTGTTTGATGCGACCAACACTTTTGGAGATTTTGTTTTGAGGAATCGACAGTGTGCGCTGTTTCGTGTCCCAAGTCAACCCCAGAACGGTTAGGCGAGATTCCCATGAGGAGAACTTGGCCTCGTTGATGGAGCGTGGACCCAAAATTGCTAGCATCGCGTGGCGAAGTGTGGCCTCTGCTAACTGGAGCCGGTCATCACTGTCGATTTCAATCATGACGTGATCGACGATCCACTCGTAGCCAAACCAAATGGCGTCTGATCACGAGAATTCGATACTGTTGGCAGAGAAATTCTAGAAACTAGCCACAAGATCGCTCGCCCAAAGGCACCGCAAAATTGTGGTGACCTGGACCACCCAAACGGAGCAGCGAGATCGATGACTAACGCATTCAATTCCCGAATCATCCCCGCCATCCTGTGTACATGGCCGGCGTGGGTCATGAGATGCCGAAATGCACCTTTGGCGTCTCCTTTTAGGATTCGGATGGTACGGTGTGGGTACGTCACCGGGAGATATTCGACTGGCGCGGCAAGGGTGGTCACGTAAGCATATTTAACTTCGGGTAAATAGGATTTGTCGAGGAGATCGCTCGTAGAAGCTCCCGTCAGAAAGCATAGATCGTTTATGAGTCTCACTTCGACTTGAGGGTTCACTTCGCTCTTCTCTACTGCACCGAAAGCACTGCAGTGCACAGTTGTCCACTGGCCGATGATATCGGCGTCCACAACGAGAAATCTACCCGTGCCTTGGCCTTTCGGATACTTCTCAAGGCAGATTTTTGGTGACACACGAAAGAGAGATGGTTATTGGGGGCGCGGCTGTTGTGACGGTGCTCTGTTAACCAGACCTGTGAGATGCCGTGAACCGCTATGTCTACCAGGTTCGAAAGCTGGGGATACCCATCTAAGAGAAAGACGAGGCGTTCGGGGTCGAGTGCTTTGTTGGGCTAGGTATTGTTCGCGGTCTCATGGCGATACAAACGTACGGTTTCGACAATACCGAGTTGCCGCTCGCGGGTGACGGCGGATAAAGACTGTTTTGCCGTCACGTCGAGGCCATCCGAAGACGCAGTCGAAAAGCGAAGACCCATTTTGCGACGTGCAACGGATTGGCGAGTCTTGTTTCGCAGCAGCTCCTCTTCCAGTCGAGTTGCCACCAATGTGGTCGTATAGCGTGATAGCGTTATCTGCCCCGCAGTTTTTGAATAACCCACACTTTGGCGAATGCCATATTCCGGTGGGTTTGGTTGGGCCACCGCGATTGAAGCTCCAGCATTTCTCGGAGATGGCGGCGAGCTTGGCTTGCGTTTGTGGTCATCCGAGTTTGACGAAATAAGTGAGGCCGAGCTAGTGCTGAGGACTGCCCGGCACGAACGAACTCCACTGGGAACGAACGAAGCCAGCGGAGAATGATAAAATTTTGTTACAGAATCGACAGGGACTCGCGCGATATCAAGAGACTCCGGTGAAACAACCGTATTGGAGGTTATCAAAGTAAGTGTATCCACACAACGGTTTGGTTGACGTCACAACGCGTTCTCCTGAGGCGACCGGTCGAGGAATGAGCCTCGAAATCCGTCTCTGAGGCTACTACGTGGGCGGTTTCACTTCCTGCGACTATGCTACTAGTTTTGCTACTCTGATACTTCCCGCGTCTTGAAGAAAAACTATTTTAAACTGCTCAGCATCTCATAAATCCCCATTCCACTGAAGAGAACTGTATCAGAGTGTACAACGTTGCGTGGGTCAGTACATAGACTGTGAGACTGGAAAAGAGCGGCCAACTGTTCGAGGTGAGTCGCCAGACAACCTGCAGGCGATATACCCATTTCAAATTATTGTTGTGGACCACATCCCGTCGCTGCCTCGATCATATAAAGGCAACACGGAATTGTTAATATGAGTCTATCTCTTCACCGGCTTCGTGATCGCCAAGGCAAGTGCATCAAGAACTGCTCAGACGATTGCGGAGAATGACGAGAAGTGTATGTTTCGACGATTTGGCGAGAGTAAAGCGATCCGTCATGACCGAGAGCCAGGCTTTATGTCCGGCATCTTTAGATCGTTTAATAAAATCAGCGGACAACGACAGCGAACGACTATGGCGCATCGCCCACATGCGAACGGTGCGGCTGAACGAATGGTGCTGCCGCTAACGCGAGCATTGAATATGTACGTCGAAGACGTCAACCATATCGACTGGGATAATTATGCAGAGCGTCTCACATTTGCCCTCAACACGGCTCACGATCGAGTACGCGGCGACACGCAGTACTATCTGGCGCATGGATGGGACCCAAGATAAATGATGGAAGCGATGGCCCCATTAGGATTGACGCGGCGTCAAGATTGCGACCCTCGAAGGTGGCGATACCATGTTCAGAAGCATTACGAGCAGGTGCGTGAGCAAGTGATCGAGTACCCACGCAAAGCTATCCAAACCAGGGCAGATCATCATAACGATTCGGTGCGTCCGCACGAGATCAAAATCGACCAACCAAGTCTGGCTGCATCTGGACAAGGTGAAGGAAGGCTACGCATGGAAGCTAGCGCACATGTCGCACGGCCCATTCAAAGTGATCAGGAAAAACGACGAACACGCCGTGCGACTAGAGATCGCTGGCACCGCGTACAACTTATTCCCCGTGATCTACGTGTCGAAGCTTAAGCCCGTACAAGACTGCCCCGACCGTCCGCGTCTTCGGCTAGTCGTCCAACGTCAAGAACGATTCGATTTTGATAAGGCCTTGTTGCCTGAAGATAGCTGGGAAACCGAACTAGGCGAAGACGAGTACGAGGTAGAACGCATCAATGAAATGCGATCGGGACGGCGATCACGCTGCAGACGAGCACTACGAGAATTGCTGGTGCACTGGAAGTGCTACCCTGAATCAACATGGGTGGATGAAGCCGATCTCAACTGCGGAGCTGTACTGCACGACTACCTGTGTGAACAAGCCAACCGGAACCGGGTTGAGGCCATGCAGTCGCACGAGGAGTAGTAAGACGGCAAGATCGTGGCGTGAGTTGGTCGCTTCATGAGTGGTTGGATTAGAGATCTGCGAGGAGGTCACAGATCAGGAGGAAGGGTGGAATCGTGGAGTGAGTTGGTCACTTGGCGACGTGTTGGTCGAGAAATCCGCGGGATGGCCGCAGATAAGGAGAAGGAGGATGTTCGTGAGTGAACGATCCGATCCAGCAGTAGTTGCTGCCCAGGTCGAAGACGGAGATCGCCCACGCACAATCTCCGTAAATAAAGAAGCGAACTTGGCGAAGATATGTGAAAGTGGCTCAAGGGTCTACCTGGTTTCGCACAACGGTCAAGATCAGCTAATGAAGAGAGAAAATTGAGGGAACTATGACCAAGATCAGATTAAATCGGAATAGGCATTATGACTGGGAAATTACGCTACGGTGCTTCGCCACGTATGGTATCGGAGATTGGATATTGGTGATCCCGGACTGGCGGCACCCTTGAGACGAGCAATATGCATAGTTGGGCGGTCCGCGGGGAACTGTCAAAACTTGTTTCGTCACAGATCCTGGAGGTCGAGCGTCTGCGATCGTTCCATCATCGCCTCCCAACTGCGGATACCACTCCTTGGGCATGCACGATTTCGGGAGTGGAGAAAGTAAGGGCCGATATGCACATCCAGCTCACGTCGACGAAGGTGCAGCGCGGTCACCACATATCCGAAATACTTCTCCCACGCAGCTCCTGCGCGACTCCGTCGCTGACGTCAATTTTCGTGGTAAGCTACAAGTATGGGACCACTGACCAACTTGCTGCCGGAGATCGGCAGGAAATGGGTAAATTCCCATAATGCTTGCTAGTGACGAATCTCGAACGCGAGGTACTTCGCGCAGAATCCGGGTGGTATGTAATCCGGCATGAACATGAGCGGTATGAATTCGGTATCCATATCTCCCCACGGTAGTGACACAGAGTTCATCACATCTTCGACCGCAGCACAGGAGCTCATAACTGGACGGAGGTGGGCGAATCGCAAGATTAAGATCAGGGAACATCCACACAGAGTCGCTGACCAGCAACTCGCTTAAGATAAAAACGTCGATGGCTGTAACACGCAGATGACCTAAGGCATTCTGGTCCAAAGGTGCAACGTCCGACGCTCGATAGAGGCGCTGTATGTTACCAGGAATCCATTCCGATCATGGGATGGCCGTGATAGCGGGACGTAAACGAAACCCCTCCTCTTCCGTCTCAACAGATCTACGAGCTCGTCATTCACCGCGGTTTCAAAATCGAGATCAGCATTCGTTCCAGAACCAAGATCGCCACCTGGTCTCGCCACCGGGATACTGGCAACATCGGCAGATCGACCTTCACCCGAATTAGAATTCGGTACAGAACTGGGGGACGAGTTACCCGAAGAGTTGACTTCACTGGGACTGTCCACGGAGACCGGATTGGACGACTCTGCGCCGGACAAGCTGATGCGACGACTCTCAGATCGAGAACGAGAGAGTGCCATCAACAGCTCAAAACCGTCTTCGTCCAAACTGCTCTCGTCCTCGGAAACATCTTCAGCTCGATCTTCCACGATCGTACGATCTCCAGTCGACACGGAAACGTCACTGGTATCTGTGATCTCGCCCGAAGTTTCGACGTCGACGTCACCAGATACAAATTTGACGTCCTGTTCCAGATCCGCGGTTGAGGAATTAGTCGGAGGTAACCTACCTCGAGATCGCGACGGTGACTGCGATCTAATAGAAGACGAAGACTGTGAGTGGGACGAGGACAAAGGACATGCCCTGGAGCGAACAGGTGTTCGCACATGGGACGACGATTTTGGTCTTGAAGGTGCCAGAGGCGGAGACTGCGAACGGGTCAATAACACGACACGCGGTCGAGAGGGAACAAAGTTTGGAGAGAAGATGAGGATGATGAAACTGAACGAACGGCGGATGGAGATCGTAAATGTGCAGGAGAAGAACTGGGTGACGCTGACGAAGTCCGGCGAACTTTTCGCATGCGACCTGAAATGGCTTCACCATCTGACTTGCGCCGGCCGAAGGTGGTTGGCGAAGGGGTCGAAACTGGGTGGCATTCATGTAATTGCCGTGGAGAAGATCATGGCCACGACGTAGGATGTCGCGATCTTGGCGGAGACTTTCAATCTCTTGACGGCGAGAGGCGAGAAGTGAGGGCTTCCTGCGATCTAGCCTGTGCCCCACACCACCGTGTCACTTGCTGTTCCAAGCGAGAGATAGTTGCTCTCATGGACGTGAGGGGGCCTCTTGCGACTGGATATCGATGCAAGTTTTCTCCAAAGGGCAGTCTCTACAGCGAGGCGAGCGACAGCTTCAGCACGGGCGGATCGGGCCTCCTCGCTCTGGGCTTTGAACTTTTCCGCTCTTCACTCGTGCGGGTGACACATCGATCTTTAGCCTATACCTAGCGACGAAGTTGAGTTACAGCATCTTCAAATAAATCTGCAGACTGCAACAGTGCTTCGCATCGCTGCCGTGCGGCATCGTGATCTCGGAGAGCATCGGTCTACGCTTGATCTTGAGCTTGTAGACACACGAGACCAGGAGGAGGAGGTGAACCAAGATCAGGGTAAGCCGTCACGGCAGAGAGCTGGGCCTGTAAGTTCGCGGCCATAGGTTCGAAATCAACTATATGTCGCCGAAATTGACGTATGGTCGTCGCAGAAGCCGCCTGAGACTAGACATGTGCCTTATAGGAGGCGAGAGCTGAGTCAACCGCCTCCTCCAGCTGCTTCACGGCTGAGGTGCGTTCCTCAATTGCTCAAGTTGGGAACGGTCCGTTTGGAGTGCGTCGAGCAGGGAGTTATGGCGATCTTGACAATAGTGGACGACGAGACAGCAGCAGCCGTGGTGGACACAAGCTGGTGGTGAAAATCGCCAGTATTGTGAAGAGACGAAATGTGCGCCCTTTGAAGATCGATGTGTTCTTCTTGAAGTTGCTAGAATTCGGGTCCTCGGCGCATAACAATCTCGATAACCTACGATGCTGGCAGGACACTGTGAAGCAAGCTATACATAGTGGCGAGGTCGGCTGGAGATCGATCAAGATGCAAAGTCGGGGCCGACGCCTGACGAGCGCACTCAAGCCTCGATGGTATGTCATCCGCCGGACGATCTTCGGTAGCAGCAGTGCCGGCAGATGCGGGATGATCCTTTGGTAGCTGACGAGACGGCGGCAATCATCAAGTTGAAGGCGGCCAGTGACGGTCAGCGACGGCCGGAGAAGCAGACACAGCAGAGGACGCACGATCTCGACAAAGGCACCTAGTACCTGGGGCTGTGGACGACATGGCGCGAGGAGAAGCAGATGTGGTGGTGATCAGGCGAATCGAAGAAGGAGGACGATGCATCGAGTGAATACCGTTGTGCGGCTGTCGCTCGTGCAGGGGGCGACTGTGGTGAAGAGGATGCGGAAATATCCTGGTCGATCTTCGCCCATCGATCAAGATCGACCAAGGTACCAAGTTATACAAGTGAGGCATCCGCAAGCGTGA